>CALYLW010002113.1:0-68133 GCA_944989445.1 Ampullaceana balthica
GGTCTGACTTCACCAACCTACTACTCGTACGTTATCATCTTAATTCTCAAAGAACCAACCTTCGACCTCCTCCTGGTCATAGCACTACAACATATTTATTACCCAACAATTGACCATTTTTACGCTAGATTGTTTTATATTTACCAACTGACTCTACTGGTTCCTCATATAAATGCCTTAAGATATTTATTCCAGGATTAGCTCCGGCATGAGATAATGTTATAGGGATAACTACTTATCCAAACTATAGACATTTCAGCCTGATTGTATTTAACCCATTACAATCAATTATATAACAATCATGTGCATATAGTAGTCGTAATCAACATAATTCATCATAATATTCATCACAAAAATTCTCAAAGCATCTTCATCATCATAAATAGTCAATGCATAATCAATATCATAATCATGAACAATATTCCTAATAACTATCAACAAAATTCCCTTCATCATCAAACTGATGACGTTATCTTCAACAGAACATATCATCAAAAAATAAGAATTGCCATGAGGTCTCCATGGGCGAACATTTATTACATCATTAACCCAATGGCCATGAACCTCGAAACTCGTCCGAAAAAATTACCCAGTATACTACTGGCAACAAGGTTATCTGATCAATACATAGTAAAAAATGGCATGAGGTCACCCAGACCGCACAAGTTCAACCTCACAATTCAACATTTATCAGAGTTAACACAACCCACATCATCATCATAACAAATATCATCATATTCATATACATCAGTACACAGGCCAAAAATTTCATAACATTGAAAAAAAATCATAGCCATTGTATTTGGGGGTGGGATATTACGTTTGTCCCCAATCCTAAATAACAAACGACCCTGGTTTCCGTTATACAGGCTGATGTGTTCTAAGTCATGCCTACGCGGCACTTCCCACGTGGGTATAACTATACCGCCACTAGTGTCATAATAACCCTGGCCTTTGAATTTTCCTTCTTGACCCCTCACGGTCCCCCTTGTGTCTATGAATACCCCTGCGAACGCGCCACTTTCGAACCAACGACTCACTGTTCTCCCCAGGACTCCAACTATCAGCAAAAACATTACTCTTAACGGACCGGCTGTAAACCTGTCCAGTGAGTATTTGTCGGTCATTGTCTTATTAATTCTGGTTGGTCTTGACCGCACTGTGTCTCTGTGTAGCTCCGTGTTTGCCCTGCTGTGTCTTTGGAGGTCATACGGGCCACCTTTGTCTAGCAACTCACAACAGTGTTTAGCTGAGCCCACGTCATATTGTTGTGTGGCTCCACTGTAGGGTTTTTTCTTAAGTTGCTTGTTTTCATCCTTAGATGTGCTATCTGCTATTAACTCAGTAGTACACCCCATTTTCCCATCCTTGTTTTCCTTATTTCCCTCAATAGGTTTGCTATCTTCTAGGAATTCAGTAGTACAATCAATTTTTCCATCCTTATCTTCCTTATTTCCCTTACATTCAACACATTTTGCCTCCGAGGTTAATGTTACTACTGTGACCACGGTGTGTTCAGTGACCTTCACCCCATCTTGCATATCTGGGTCACTACTTTTTTTCTTGTTCATATTTTCAACTAAATTTTCCCTCTTTCGAAATTGTACTTCTTTGATCCACTTTTCGTGAGGTTTTTCAACAATTGTCCCAAGCATCTTGGACGTTCTCTGTACATTCACTGTCATGTCCGTATCATTTCCATTTAATCTTTGAGTTAATTCAGTCCTTTTCTCTTCCTTTTCAACAATGATTCGCCATAAGTCCTTTATGTCTTCTTTGTTATGTGCTATAGTCAGCGTTAACTCATTATTCTCCTCTACTTTTTGAGTTAGTGTGTCTTTAATTTCTTTTAGCTTCCACTGTAATTTCTGCAAACATTCATCTTTATCAGCCACCGTCTTATTCAGTCATGTTATATTTTGGTTTGCAATGATTAAGTTTAATTTCATCTCTGCTAGTTTTTCATCTTTACCCCTGACTATTTTTATTAGGCTAGCGTATACGTTGTCCATCTCGATACTTTTCATTTTCCAGGTCATGGACTCAACTTCAACTTCATTCAGTTTTATTTTGTTCTCTCTCTTCCATTCTTCTAATGATTCTCCCATTTCGGTTAAGGCCTTACTCAGATCTGCTATGTTGTTTTGTGTACTGATTATGTTTCTATTCATTTCTATCTCTTTTCCTTTTATCTCCCTCTGTAATTTTTCCAATAATTCACTTTTTTCAGCTTCAGACTTCATCAGCTCTGTTACCTTTCTATCTTTGTCCTTAGTTATTTTAAGCCAGCTGGATTTTTCTTCATCCTTTTGAGCCAGTAGTTTGTCCATTTCGGCAATTCTCATTCTTAAGTTCATTGATTCCACTTCAGTTTCCTCTATTTTTAATCTGTGTTTGATGTCAAATTTTTCGAGATCCGTTAGTCTAGTTTCAACATTGCTCAATTTTGACTCAAGTTTATCTGCTGTCTCTCTGTGTTCCTTTAATTCGTTCTCTTTAATTGCCAGATTATTTCTCAACTCACTAATGAGTTTATTACTTTCTTCCCTGTCGTAATTTAATTCGTCTATTAGTTTTTGATTTTCGGGCTCCCTGTTTTTAAGCACCCTGGGTTCTATTCTACTTTTAGTCAAACTTAATATTGTATTCCCATGCGGCTCCTGAATTATATAACTTTTGTCACTGTCACAGTCTTCACTATTGTCCCTAGACCTTCTTTGTCGTTCTGCCCGCAATTTTCTCATTCTCTCTTCATGTTTTCTCTGTTTCTCTTCATCTTCTACCTGCAACTGTCTCACTTTATCTTCGTGTTTTCTCCTTTTTTCTTTACATTCTTCCTGCCACTGTCTCTGTTCCTCTAATTTTTCTTCCCGATTATGTTCTGCAAACTTATATCTTACAAATATATTCAGTTCCTCCCCCTCCAATCCTAGTTTTTTGCCCCAGCTTCTTAGGGTATCTATAATCTTAAACCTAAATTCCTGTGTATCTCTAAATTCCATTTTACCTTACAATTGAAGTACATGAAAGGAAGAAAAATAGTTAAGTAATTGTAAATGATTACTTGCCTGGATTTACGGAATTACATACACAAATTAGGTGTCCTTAGAATGCTAACTTAACAAAGTTCTCCTGGTAGCATCATTAATATTGTCCAGCAATAGTTCTCACGAACACACTCCGGTCTCTGGACACAACGATGAGGCGGATGCCTTGTTGTCGGATAATCGTTCACTGACACACTCCGGTCTCTGGACACGACGATGAGGCAGATGCCTTGTTGTCGGGACAGCCGATCACAGGCACACTCCTCGGGACTCTGGGCACGATCGGTAAGGCGGATGCCTTGTTGTCGGGACAGCCGTTCACCGGCACACTCCTTGGGACTCTGGACTCGATCGGTAAGGCGGATGCCTTGTTGTCTGGCAGTCGTTCACTGACACACTCAGGCGAACGATAAGGTGGATGACTTGTTGTCGGGCAATCATTCACCGACACACTCAGGACTCTGGACACCAACTATCCGAAGGCCTGGACACTGGATGTCTCGTTGAAAAGACCGTCGACGCTGTCTCACTTCGATGCTGTGACTTGACGTACCATCCACAAGAGCCTCCAGAAAAATCCCCGGATGGGCCCCCACTGTTGCGTTCTGGGTTCTGGATAAAAGAAGACTAAGTCTCGACTCTTGTTTACGTATACGTCAATCCTTTATTATTCCTCAATATATGTACAGCATCTGATTCAGGTACATGACGTACTCCATTCAACAATGTCCACTCACTTGTACGTGCATACATGGACCCTCTGTCCCTAATACCCTGGACACTCGAGCCACCTCGATGTGTCAACAGCTATAACGAGCCAACGCTCTGTTCTACCGTCTAGCCCTAACAAGGACTATGGACCTCTGCACTGGTCTTTCTTCCTACGTCTCTCTGTCTCACACACACTATTTATCCACGACGCGGCTCTCTAACTTGCATACCGGGTAAATACAATTAACATCATTATTCACAAGTAAACTCTTGTCACGCACGCCTTGAGCCGACTCACACACTGGCTCACAACAATCTCACAACAATCATTCGCAGTGATTCTCATACCCTGACAGTTAGGTTGAGGTGAGGTTGAGGTGAGGTTGATTTAAGGTTAAGGAAAGGTTGAGGAAAGGTTGAGGTGCGGTTGAGGTGAGATTGAGATGAGGTTGAGGTGAGGTTTAGGTGAGGTTGAGTTGATGTTGAGGTGAGGTTGAGGTGAGGTTTAGGTAAGGTTGAGGTGAGTTTGAGGTGTGGTTGACATGAGGTTGAGGTGAGGTTGAAGTGAGGTTGATGTGAGGTTAAGGAAAGGTTGAGGAGAGGTTGATGTGCGGTTGAGGTGCGGTTGAGATAAGGTTGAGGTGAAATTGAGATGAGGTTGAGGTAAGGTTTAGGTAAGGTTGAGGTGAGGTTGAGGTTAGGTTGAGGTGAAGTTGAGGTGAGGTTATTTGAGGTTAAGGAAAGGTTGAGGAAAGGTTGAGGTGCGGTTGAGGAGAGGTTGAGATGAGGTTGAGGTGAGGTTTAGGTGAGGTTGAGTTGACGTTGAGGTGAGGTTGAGGTGATGTTGAGGTGAGGTTGAGGTGAGGTTGAGGAAGGTTGAGGTGAGGTTAAGGTGAGTTTGAGGTGAAGTTGAGGTGAGGTTGATGTGAGGTTGAGGTGAAGTTGAGATGATATTGAGGTGAGGTTTAGGTAAGGTGGAGGTGAGGTTGTGGTGAGGTTGAGGTGAGGTCGAGGTGAGATCGAGATGAGGTCGAGGTGAGGTCGAGGTGAGGTTGAGCTGAGGTTGAGCTGAGGTGAATGTGAGGTTGAGGTGAGGTTGAGGTGAGGTTGAGGTAAGGTTGAGGTGAGGTTGAGGTGAGGTTGATGTGATGTTAAGGAAAGTTTGAGGAAAGGTTGAGGTGAGGTTTAGGTGAGGTTGAGTTGACGTTGAGGTGAGAATGAGTTGAGGTTGAGGTGAGGTTGAGGTGATGTTCAGGTAGGTTGGGGTGATTTTGAGGTGTGGTTGAGGTGAGGTTGAGGTGAGGTTGAGGTAAGGTTGAGGTGAGGTTGAGGTGAGGTTTATAAGAGGTTTAGGAGAGGTTGAGGAGAGGTTGAAGTGGGGTTGAGGAGAGGCTGAGCTGAGTTTGAGGTTAAATGAGATGAGGTGTTGGTTAGGTTGAGGTGAGGTTTAGGTGAGGTTGAGGTGAGTTTATGGTGAAGTTGAGGGGAGTTTGAGATGAGGTTGATGTGAGGTTGAGGTGCGGTTGAGGTGGTGTTGAGGTGAGGTTGAAGTGAGGTTGAGGTGAATTTGATGTGAGGTTGAGGTGAGGTTGAGGTGAAGAGTTTGAGGTGAGGTTGAGGTGAGGTTGAGGTGACGTTAAGGTGAGGTTGAGGTGCAGTTGAGGTGGTGTTGAGGTGAGGTTGAAGTGAGGTTGACGTGAGTTTGATGTGAGGTTGAGGTGAGGTTGAGGTGAAATTGAGGTGAGGTTGAGGTGAGGTTGAGGTGAGGTTGAGGTGAGGTCGAGGTGAGGTTGAGCTGAGGTTGAGCTGAGGTTTTGGGTGAGGTTGAGGTGTGGTTGAGGTGAGGTTGAGGTGAGGTTGAGGTGAGGTTGAGGTGAGGTTGTGGTGAGGTTGAGGTGAGGTTGAGTTTAGGTTGAGGTGAGGTTTAGGTAAGTTTGAGGTGAGTTTGAGGTGTGGTTGAGGTGAGGTTGAGGTGAGGTTGAAGTGAGGTTGATGTGAGGTTAAGGAAAGGTTGAGGAGAGGTTGAGGTGCGGTTGAGGTGTGGTTGAGTTGAGGTTGAGGTGAAGTTGAGATGAGGTTGAGGTGAGGTTTAGGTAAGGTTGAGGTGAGGTTGAGTTGAGGTTGAGGTTAGGTTGAGGTGAGGTTGAGATGAGATTGATTTGAGGTTAAGGAAAGGTTGAGGAAAGGTTGAGGTGCGGTTGAGGTGAGATTGAGATGAGGTTGAGGTGAGGTTTAGGTGAGGTTGAGTTGACGTTGAGGTGAGGTTGAGTTGATGTTGAGGTTATGTTGAGGTGAGGTTTAGGTAAGGTTGAGGTGAGTTTGAGGTGTGGTTGACGTGAGGTTGAGGTTAGGATTGACGTGAGGTTGATGTGAGGTTAAGGAAAGGTTGAGGAGAGGTTGAGGTGCGGTTGAGGTGCGGTTGAGGTGCGGTTGAGGTGTGGTTGAGGTGAAGTTGAGATGAGGTTAAGGTGAGGTTTAGGTAAGGTTGAGGTGAGGTTGAGGTTAGGTTGAGATGAAGTTGAGGTGAGATTATTTGAGGTTAAGGAAAGGTTCAGGAAAGGTTGAGGTGCGGTTGAGGAGAGGTTGAGATGAGGTTGAGGTGAGGTTTAGGTGAGGTTGAGTTGACGTTGAGGTGAGGTTGAGGTGAGCTTGAGGTGACGTTGAGGTGAGGTTGAGGTGAGGTTGATGTGAGGTTGGGGTGCAGTTGAGGTGCGGTTGAGGTGAGGTTGAAGTGAGGTTGAGGTGAGATTGAAGTGAGGTTGAGGTGAGGTTGAGGAGAGGTTGAGGTGAGGTTGAGGTGAGGTGTAGGTGAGGTTAAGTTGAGGTTGAGGTAAGCATGAGGAGATGTTGAGGTGAGGTTGAGGTGACGTTGAGGTGAGGTTGAGGTGATGTTGAGGTGAGGTTGAGGTGCGGTTGAGGTGAGATTAAGGAGAGGTTGAAGTGAGGATGGGGTGAGGTTTAGGTTAGGTTCAGGTGAGATTGAGGTGAGGTGGTGAACTATTGGTGGCCTGGTGTTAGCCAGTTGTTGGCCTAGTGGTGGCCACTTGGTGGCCTGGTGGTTGCCAGTTGTTTGCCTGGTTGTGGCCTGTTGGTGGCCCGGTGGTGGCCAGTTGGTGGCCCGGCGTAGGCCAGTTGGTGGCCCGGCGGTTGCCAGTTTGTTGCCAGGTAGTGGCCAATTGGTTGCCTGGTTGTTGCCAGTTGGTTGCCTGGGGGTGACCAATTAGTGGCCTGGTGGTGGCCAATTGGTGGCAAGGTGGTTGCCAGTTTGTTGCCTGATGGTTGCCAGTTGGTGGTTTGGTGGTGACCAGTTGGTGGCCTGGCGATTGCCAATTGTAGACCTGACGGTGGTAAGTTGGTGGCCTGGCGGTGGCCAGTTGGTGACCTGGTGGTGGCCAGTTGGTAGGTGGCCTGGTGGTGGCAAATTGATGGCCTGGTGGTTGCCAGTTGGTTGCCTGGTGGTGGCCAGTTGGTTTCCTGGCGGTGGCCAGTTGGTGGCCTGGCGGTGGCCATTGGTGGCCTAGCGGTTGCCAGTTGGTGGCCTGGCGGTGTCAGTTGGTGGCCTGGTGTTGACCAATTGGTGGCCTTGTGGTGGTCAATTGGTGGCCTGACTGTGGCCAGTTGGTTACATGGCCGTGGCCAGTTGGTGGCCTAGCGGTGGCCAGTTGGTAGTCTGGTGGTGGCCATTTGGTGACCTAGTGGTGATCAGTTGGTGGCCAGTTGTTGGCCTAGTGGTGGCCACTTGGTGGCCTGGTGGTTGCCAGTTGTTTGCCTGGTTGTGGCCTGTTGGTGGCCCGGTGGTGGCCAGTTGGTGGCCCGGCGTAGGCCAGTTGGTGGCCCGGCGGTTGCCAGTTTGTTGCCAGGTAGTGGCCAATTGGTTGCCTGGTTGTTGCCAGTTGGTTGCCTGGGGGTGACCAATTAGTGGCCTGGTGGTGGCCAATTGGTGGCAAGGTGGTTGCCAGTTTGTTGCCTGATGGTTGCCAGTTGGTGGTTTGGTGGTGACCAGTTGGTGGCCTGGCGATTGCCAATTGTAGACCTGACGGTGGTAAGTTGGTGGCCTGGCGGTGGCCAGTTGGTGACCTGGTGGTGGCCAGTTGGTAGGTGGCCTGGTGGTGGCAAATTGATGGCCTGGTGGTTGCCAGTTGGTTGCCTGGTGGTGGCCAGTTGGTTTCCTGGCGGTGGCCAGTTGGTGGCCTTGCGGTGGCCAGTTGGTGGCCTAGCGGTTGCCAGTTGGTGGCCTGGCGGTGTTCAGTTGGTGGCCTGGTGTTGACCAATTGGTGGCCTGGTGGTGGTCAATTGGTGGCCTGACTGTGGCCAGTTGGTTACATGGCCGTGGCCAGTTGGTGGCCTAGCGGTGGCCAGTTTGTAGTCTGGTGGTGGCCATTTGCTGGCCTAGTGGTGATCAGTTGGTGGCCAGTTGGTGGCCAGTTGGTGGCCAGTTGGTGGCCAGTTGGTGGCCTGGTGGTTCCCATTTGGTGGCCTGGTGGTGGCCATTTGATTGCCTGGTGGTAGTGAGGTCGAGATGAGGTCGAGGTGAGGTCGAGGTGAGGTCGAGGTGAGGTCGAGATGAGGTCGAGGTGAGGTCGAGGTGAGGTCGAGGTGAGGTCGAGGTGAGGTCGAGTTGAGATCGATTTCCCCTAACTTCCCATAACTTCCCCTTATTTCCCCTAACTTCCACTTATTTCCCTTTATTTCCCTGAACTTCTCCTAACTTCCCCAACTTCCCCTTATTTCCCCTAACTTCCTCTTATTTGCCCTAACGTCCTCTTATTTCCCCAAACTTCCCCTAACTCCCTTTTATTTTCCCTAACTTCCCCTTATTTCCCCTTATTTCCCCTAACTTCCCCTAACTCCGCTTTATTTCCCCTAACTTCCCCTTTTTCCCCCTGACTTCCCCTTATTTCCCCTAACTTCCCCTTATTTCCCCTTATTTCCCCTTATTTACCCTAACTTCCCCTTATTTCCCCTAACTTCCCCTTATTTCCCCTAACTTCCCCTTATTTCCCCTAACTTCCCCTTATTTCACCTAACTTTCACTTATTACCCCTTACTTCACCTAACTTCCCCTTATTTCCCCTAACTTCCCCTAACTTCCCCTTATTTCCCCTTACTTCCCCTAACTTCCCCTTATTTCTCCTAACTTCCCCTTACTTCCCCTTATTTCCAATAACTTCCCCTAACTTCCCCTTATTTCCGCTTATTTCCTCTAACTTCCCCTAACTTCCCCTAACTTCCCCTTATTTTCCCCTAACTTCCCCTTATTTCCCCTAACTTCCCCTTATTTCCCCTAACTTCTCCCTTATTTTCCCTAACTTCCCCTTATTTAATCTAACTTACCCCTATTTCCCCTAACTTCACCTAACTTCCCTTTATTTCCCCTAACTTCCCCTTATTTCCCCTTATTTCCCCTAACTTCCCCTAACTTCCCCGTATTTCCCCTAACTTCCCCTTATTTCCCCTAACTTTCCCTTATTCCCCCTAACTTCCCCTTATTTCCCCTAACTTCCCCTTATTTCCCCTAACTTCCCCTTATTTCCCCTAACTTTTCCCTTATTTCCCCTAATTTCCCCTTATTTCCAATAACTTCCCCTTATTTCCCCTAGATTCCCCTTATTTCCCCTAACTTCCCCTAACTTCCCCTTATTTCCCCTTATTTCCCCGAACTTCCCCTTATTTCCCCTAATTTCCCCTTATTTCCCCATAACTTCCCCATTATTTCCCCTAACTTCCCCTTATTTCCCCATTATTTCCTCTAAATCCCCTTATTTCCCCTAACTTCCCCTTATTTCCCCTAACTTCCCCTTATTTTTTTCCCTAACTTCCCCTTATTTCCCCTAAACATGCCCCTTATTTCCCCTAACTTCCCCTTATTTCCCCTAACTTACCCCTTATTTCCCCTAACTTCCCCTTATTTCCCCTAACTTCCCCTTATTTCCCCTAACTTCCCCTTATTTCCCCTAACTTCACCTTATTTCCCCTAACTTCACCCTTATTTCCCCTAACTTCCCCTTATTTCCCCTAAATTTCCCCTTATTTCCCCTAACTTCCCCTTATTTCCCCTAAATTCTCCCTTATTTCCCCTAACTTCCCCTTATTTCCCCTTATTTTC
The DNA here is from genome assembly GCA_944989445.1 of Ampullaceana balthica. Classification (NCBI taxonomy): domain Eukaryota; kingdom Metazoa; phylum Mollusca; class Gastropoda; family Lymnaeidae; genus Ampullaceana; species Ampullaceana balthica. Next base: position 9,865 of record CALYLW010002113.1, read on the forward strand.
CCTACCTTCCCCTTATTTCCCCTAACTTCCCCTTATTTCCCCTAACTTCCCCTTATTTCTCCCTAACTTCCCCTTATTTCCCCTAACTTCCCCTTATTTTCCCTTATTTCCCCTAAATTCCCCTTATTTCCCCTAACTTCCCCTTATTTCCCCTAACTTCCACTTATTTCCCCTAACTTCCCCTTATTTCCCCTAACTTCCCCATTATTTCCCCTAACTTCCCCTTATTTCCCCTAACTTCCCCTTATTTCCCCTAACTTCCCCTTATTTCCCCTAACTTCCCCTTATTTCCCTCTAACTTCCCCTTATTTCCCCTAACTTCCCCTTATTTCCCCTAACTTCCCCTTATTTCCCCTAACTTCCCCTTATTTCTCCTAACTTCCCCTTATTTCCCCTTATTTCCCCTAACTTCCCCTTATTTCCCCTAACTTCCCCTTTATTTCCCCTAACTTCCCCTTATTTCCCCTAACTTCCCCTTATTTCCCATTATTTCCCTCTAAATCCCCCTTATTTCCCCTAACTTCCCCTTATTTCCCCTAACTTCCCCTTATTTCCCCTAACTTTACCCTTATTTCCCCTAACTACCCCTTATTTCCCCTAACTTCCCCTTATTTCCCCTAACTTCCCCTTATTTCGCCTTATTTCCCCTAACTTCCCCTTATTTCCCCTAACTTCCCCTTATTTCCCCTAACTTCCCCTTATTTCCCCTTATTTCCCCTAACTTCCCCTTATTTCCCCTAACTTCCCCTTATTTCCCCTAACTTCCCTTTATTTCCCCTAACTTCCCCTTATTTCCCCTAACTTCCCCTTATTTCCCCTAACTTCCCCTTATTTCCCTTAACTACCCCTTATTTCCCCTAACTTCCCCTTATTTCCCCTAACTTTCCCTTATTTCCCCTAACTTTCCCTTATTTTCCCTAACTTCCCCTTATTTCCCCTAACTTCCCCTTATTACCCCTAATTTCCCCTTATTTCCCCTAACTACCTCTAACTTCCCCTAACTTCGCCTTATTTCCCTTTATTTCCCCAAACTTCCCTGAACTTCCCCTAACTTCCCCTTATTTCCCCTAACTTCCCCTAACTTCCCCTTACTTTCCCTTACCTCCCCTTATTTCCCCTTATTTCCCCTTATTTTCCCTAACTTCCCCTAACTTCCCTCAACTTCCCCTTATTTCCCCTAACTTACCCTAACTTCCCCTAACTTCCCCTTATTTCATGACGGGGGTTGCATGAACGTTTTTACTGTTCTATAAGGAAGATTAATGCGTCCACAGACCATGCCGTTCTGTTGGCAAGTAACGCAGCTTTCATAGGCCACGGCTATAAGGGTTCCACGCATTACCCAGCCGCCTTTATTTCCCTAACTAGTGTTAGGTACGCATATCGAGCTAAGTGGACTCAGGGACACCCTTGGCCCCGGGAACACGAAGATTCAAACCAGTAACCATCGGTACGCCAGCTGAGCGCGCATGCCACTCGACCAACGTGCCAATCAATTTCCAGTGTTTTTCTAACAATCCTTGTATTCTGGGAATATGGTAATGTTTAAATAATAAAGTTACCACGGACCCAGAACTTTGATGCGTTGATAAAATTGGTAGCATATACCAAAGGCGCAGTCATGGAGAGTCCAGCCCGGAGTGGAATAATATTGTTGGCACTGCCATTCTGCTGAGGAAACCAAACTTTGCACTTGGGCCGAAAATTCCGTCTCCCTGTATAAAGAAAAAAGTCCCACTCAAGGGCTTGCCTTCCTCCTTCGTACCTTCAGACGCGACTGACATAATCACAGATGAGGTCATTTCCGTCACGTGGTCTGTACTGTGGTCACCATCATCCCCCTCCCCTTTGTCCCGGTGATAGCGAGGAGTTTAACCGATGCATTTTTCCCACACCTAGGTCACATCTTGTATCATTGATAAAGCCCAGCCATTAACGTGATCATCTCATTTCAAGTACAACAACCAGGGCGTTGATTTGAAACATTCCACGGGTGACTAGTTCCGTGGGCGATCCTTATAATGAAGAAGAAAAAACATACAAAAGGGGATGGACCATCGGAAAACTTGAAAATATTACAGTGTAAAAATTGATTTTGTTTCCTAATTAGAATGCAAGGTTCCGCTCTATTAGTTTCAGCTTTAAAAACATGGTTTTAAAAGTTCTCTTGTTGTTGGTGCTAGACAGGGCCGGGCTTAAGCCACTGCAACCTATGCGGCCGCAGTGGGCCCCGCACTTACATAGGCCCCGCGTATCTTAATTTTCACCTATTATCTTTATCCCTCCCTACCCAGGCTGGATCAGACTGGGCCCCGAGCAATCCGTTTTGCATACTAAGTCGCATGGGATACCGTGATTATTAAGTCCGGCCCTGTTGCTAGATGTCCTACTTAATGTCTCTGCAGACATGGCAAACAATAGCAAACAATGACAAACAATGCAAGAATTAACATGAAGTAAAATGAACGTGAAAACATTTGCCAGCTAATGCGGCACTATGAAAGAGGTCTCATATGTCAGAGAGCTGCCAGTCAGCACGCATCATTTTTTTTTAATTAAAAAAAAATTGATTGAAAATAATTTTTTTACAAAACGATGATTGTTATTATTCCAACTCTATTAAAAATGACACTATGACGTTTAACGTAATTATAAAATGTTTTTAAAAAATATTTTAAAAATAATTAATTTTAAATTGATAAATCTACGAGTCGTTTGAACTTCATTAAACCCGAGCAACCCCAACAATAAATGAGTTTGATTTAAAAAAGAAACTTTTGTTGTTTAAGGTGTATATAGTAGATAGTTTATAGTATATTGGCTGCAGTTGAAAAGTTTGGCAGAGTGAAGATAACATTTTTGTTTTCTGTCCTTGGTCAGTTCAGAGTCGATTCACCGTTCTTATAACAAACGTATTCAATAACAAGATTTTGATTTTACAAACAATGTCAATTTGTCCATTTTTATGTGGACAAGTAAGAAATGTGCTGTGAAAAACGAACCCAATCCTTATTCTCCAAACATATTACTGGTTAAAAATGCATGTCCCTAATACGTAAACCGAGCTAATACCGTATTCTAGAACTAATGACAGAGCTATACCCGTATTCTATATCTAATGATGGAGCCAAAAGCTAATTATAAAAATAAATGCTTGAGCTAAGACCGTATTATAAGGACAATGATCGAGTTAAAATTGTAATCTAAAAGTGTAATCTAAAAGTGTAATCTAAAACTGTAATCTAAAAGTGTAATCTAAAACTGTAATCTAAAACTGTAATCTAAAACTGTAATCTAAAACTGTAATCTAAAACTGTAATCCAAAACTGTAATCTAAAACTGTAATCTAAAACTGTAATCTAAAACTGTAATCTAAAACTGTAATCTAAAACTGTAATCTAAAACTGTAATCTAAATCTGTAATCTAAAACTGTAATCTAAAACTGTAATCTAAAACTGTAATCTAAAACTGTAATCTAAAAATGTAATATAAAACTGTAATCTAAAACTGTATTCTAAAACTGTAATCTAAAACTGTAATCTAAAACTGTAAACTAAAGCTGTAATCTAAAACTGTAATCTAAAACTGTAATCTAAAACTGTAATCTAAAACTGTAAACTAAAACTGTAATCTAAAACTGTAATCTAAAACTGTAATCTAAAATTGTAATCTAAAATTGTAATCTAAAACTGTAATCTAAAACTGTAATCTAAAACTGTAATCTAAAACTGTAATCTAAAACTGTAATCTAAAACTGTAATCTAAAACTGTAATCTAAAACTGTAATCTAAAACTAAAATCTAAAACTGTAATCTAAAACTGTAATCTAAAACTGTAATCTAAAACTGTAATCTAAAACTGTAATCTAAAACTGTAATCTAAAACTGTAATCTAAAACTGTAATCTAAAACTGTAATCTAAAACTGTAATCTAAAACTGTAATCTAAAAATGTAATCTAAAACTAATGACAATGATCGAGCTAAAACTGTAATCTAAAACTAATGACAATGATCGAGTTAAAACTGTAATCTAAAACTGTAATCTAAAACTAATGACAATGATCATGTAAAAACTGTAATCTAAAACTGTAATCTAAAACTAATGACAATGATCGAGCTAAAACTGTAATCTAAAACTGTAATCTAAAACTGTAATCTAAAACTTTAATCTAAAACTAATGACAATGATCGAGCTAAAACTGTAATCTAAAACTGTAATCTAAAACTAATGACAATGATCGAGTTAAAACTGTAATCTAAAACTGTATTCTAAAACTAATGACAATGATCGAGTTAAAACTGTAATCTAAAACTGTAATCTAAAACTAATGACAATGATCGAGCTAAAACTGTAATCTAAAACTGTAATCTAAAACTAATGACAATGATCGAGTTAAAACTGTAATCTAAAACTAATGACAATGATCGAGGTAAAACTGTAATCTAAAACTAATGACAATGATCGAGTTAAAACTGTAATCTAAAACTAATGACAATGATCGAGTTAAAACTGTAATCTACAACTAATGACAATGATCGAGTTAAAACTGTAATCTAAAACTGTAATCTAAAACTTTAATCTAAAACTGTAATCTAAAACTAATGACAATGATCGAGCTAAAACTGTAATCTAAAACTGTAATCTAAAACGAATGACAATGATCGAGTTAAAACTGTAATCTAAAACTAATGACAATGATCGAGTTAAAACTGTAATCTAAAACTGTAATCTAAAACTAATGACAATGATCGAGTTAAAACTGTAATCTAAAACTGTAATCTAAAACTAATGACAATGATCGAGTTAAAACTGTAATCTAAAACTGTAATCTAAAACTAATAACAATGATCGATTTAAAACTGTTATCTAAAACTGTAATATAAAACTGTAATCTAAAACTGTAATCTAAAACTGTAATCTAAAACTGTAATCTAAAACTGTAAACTAAAACTGTAATCTAAAACTGTAATCTAAAACTGTAATCTAAAACTGTAATCTAAAACTGTAATCTAAAACTGTAATCTAAAACTGTAATCTAAAACTGTAATCTAAAACTGTAATCTAAAACTGTAATCTAAAACTGTAATCTAAAACTGTAATCTAAAACTGTAATCTAAAACTAATGACAATGATCGAGTTAAAACTGTAATCTAAAAATGTAATCTAAAACTAATGACAATGATCGAGTTAAAACTGTATTCTAAAACTAATGACAATGATCGAGTTAAAACTGTAATCTAAAACTAATGACAATGATCCAGTTAAAACTGTAATCTAAAACTGTAATCTTAAACTGTAATCTAAAACTGTAATCTAAAACTGTAATCTAAAACTAATGACAATGATCGAGTTGAAACTGTAATCTAAAACTGTAATCTAAAACTGTAATCTAAAACTGTAATCTAAAACTGTAATCTAAAACTGTAATCTAAAACTGTAATCTAAAACTGTAATCTAAAACTAATGACAATGATCGAGTTAAAACTGTAATCTAAAAATGTAATCTAACACTAATGACAATGATCGAGTTAAAACTGTAATCTAAAACTAATGACAATGATCGAGTTAAAACTGTAATCTAAAAGTGTAATCTAAAACTAATGACAATGATCGAGTTAAAACTGTAATCTAAAAATGTAATCTAAAACTAATGACAATGATCGAGTTAAAACTGTAATCTAAAACTGTAATCTAAAACTGTAATCTAAAACTGTAATCTAAAACTGTAATCTAAAACTGTAATCTAAAACTGTAATCTAAAACTGTAATCTAAAACTGTAATCTAAAACTGTAATCTAAAACTGTAATCTAAAACTGTAATCTAAAACTGTAATCTAAAACTGTAATCTACAACTGTAATCTAAAACTGTAATCTAAAACTGTAATCTAAAACTAATGACAATGATCGAGTTAAAACTGTAATCTAAAACTGTAATCTAAAACTAATGACAATGATCGAGTTAAAACTGTAATCTAAAACTAATGACAATGATCGAGTTAAAACTGTAATCTAAAACTGTAATCTAAAACTAATGACAATGATCGAGTTAAAACTGTAATCTAAAACTGTAATCTAAAACTGTAATCTAAAACTGTAATCTAAAACTGTAATCTAAAACTGTAATCTAAAACTAATGACAATGATCGAGTTAAAACTGTAATCTAAAACTGTAATCTAAAACTGTAATCTAAAACTGTAATCTAAAACTGTAATCTAAAACTGTAATCTAAAACTGTAATCTAAAACTGTAATCTAAAACTAATGACAATGATCGAGTTAAAACTGTAATCTAAAACTGTAATCTAAAACTAATGACAATGATCGAGTTAAAACTGTAAACTAAAACTAATGACAATGATCGAGTTAAAACTATAATCTAAAACTGTAATCTAAAACTAATGACAATGATCGAGTTAAAACTGTAATCTAAAACTGTAATCTAAAACTAATGACAATGATCGAGTTAAAAATGTAATCTAAAACTGTAATCTAAAACTGTAATCTAAAACTGTAATCTAAAACTGTAATCTAAAACTGTAATCTAAACCTGTAATCTAAAACTTTAATCTAAAACTGTAATCTAAAACTAATGACAATGATCGAGTTAAAACTGTAATCTAAAACTGTAATCTAAAACTGTAATCTAAAACTAATGACAATGATCGAGTTAAAACTGTAATCTAAAACTGTAATCTAAAACTAATGACAATGATCTAGTTAAAACTGTAATCTAAAACTAATGACAATGATCGAGTTAAAACTGTAATCTAAAAATGTAATCTAAAACTAATGACAATGTTCGAGTTAAAACTGTAATCTAAAACTGTAATCTAAAACTAATGACAATGATCGAGTTAAAACTGTAATCTAAAACTGTAATCTAAAATTTTAATCTAAAACTGTAATCTAAAACTGTAATCTAAAACTGTAATCTAAAACTGTAATCTAAAACTGTAATCTAAAACTGTAATCTAAAACTGTAATCTAAAACTGTAATCTAAAACTGTAATCTAAAACTGTAATCTAAAACTGTAATCTAAAACTGTAATCTAAAACTGTAATCTAAAACTGTAATCTAAAACTGTAATCTAAACCTGTAATCTAAAACTTTAATCTAAAACTGTAATCTAAAACTAATGACAATGATCGAGTTAAAACTGTAATCTAAAACTGTAATCTAAAACTGTAATCTAAAACTAATGACAATGATCGAGTTAAAACTGTAATCTAAAACTGTAATCTAAAACTAATGACAATGATCGAGTTAAAACTGTAATCTAAAACTAATGACAATGATCGAGTTAAAACTGTAATCTAAAAATGTAATCTAAAACTAATGACAATGATCGAGTTAAAACTGTAATCTAAAACTGTAATCTAAAACTAATGACTATGATCGAGTTAAAACTGTAATCTAAAACTGTAATCTAAAACTGTAATCTTAAACTGTAATCTAAAACTGTAATCTAAAACTTCAATCTAAAACTGTAATCTAAAACTGTAATCTAAAACTGTAATCTAAAACTGTAATCTAAAACTGTAATCTAAAACTGTAATCTAAAACTGTAATCTAAAACTGTAATCTAAAACTGTAATCTAAAACTGTAATCTAAAACTGTAATCTAAAACTGTAATCTAAAACTGTAATCTAAAACTAATGACAATGATCGAGTTAAAACTGTAATCTAAAACTGTAATCTAAAACTAATGACAATGATCGAGTTAAAACTGTAATCTAAAACTAATGACAATGATTGAGTTAAAACTGTAATCTAAAACTGTAATCTAAAACTAATGACAATGATCGAGTTAAAACTGTAATCTAAAACTATTGACAATGATTGAGTTAAAACTGTAATCTAAAACTGTAATCTAAAACTAATGACAATGATCGAGTTAAAACTGTAATCTAAAACTAATGACAATGATCGAGTTAAAACTATAATCTAAAACTGTAATCTAAAACTAATGACAATGATCGAGTTAAAACTGTAATCTAAAACTGTAATCTAAAACTAATGACAATGATCGAGTTAAAAATGTAATCTAAAACTGTAATCTAAAACTGTAATCTAAAACTGTAATCTAAAACTGTAATCTAAAACTGTAATCTAAACCTGTAATCTAAAACTTTAATCTAAAACTGTAATCTAAAACTAATGACAATGTTCGAGTTAAAACTGTAATCTAAAACTGTAATCTAAAACTGTAATCTAAAACTAATGACAATGATCGAGTTAAAACTGTAATCTAAAACTGTAATCTAAAACTAATGACAATGATCTAGTTAAAACTGTAATCTAAAACTAATGACAATGATCGAGTTAAAACTGTAATCTAAAAATGTAATCTAAAACTAATGACAATGTTCGAGTTAAAACTGTAATCTAAAACTGTAATCTAAAACTAATGACAATGATCGAGTTAAAACTGTAATCTAAAACTGTAATCTAAAATTTTAATCTAAAACTGTAATCTAAAACTGTAATCTAAAACTGTAATCTAAAACTGTAATCTAAAACTGTAATCTAAAACTGTAATCTAAAACTGTAATCTAAAACTGTAATCTAAAACTGTAATCTAAAACTGTAATCTAAAACTGTAATCTAAAACTGTAATCTAAAACTGTAATCTAAAACTGTAATCTAAAACTGTAATCTAAAACTGTAATCTAAAACTGTAATCTAAAACTGTAATCTAAAACTGTAATCTAAAACTGTAATCTAAAACTGTAATCTAAAACTGTAATCTAAAACTGTAATCTAAAACTGTAATCTAAAACTGTAATCTAAAACTGTAATCTAAAACTGTAATCTAAAACTGTAATCTAAAACTGTAATCTAAAACTGTAATCTAAAACTGTAATCTAAAACTGTAATCTAAAACTGTAATCTAAAACTGTAATCTAAAACTGTAATCTAAAACTGTAATCTAAAACTGTAATCTAAAACTGTAATCTAAAACTGTAATCTAAAACTGTAATCTAAAACTGTAATCTAAAACTGTAATCTAAAACTGTAATCTAAAACTGTAATCTAAAACTGTAATCTAAAACTGTAATCTAAAACTGTAATCTAAAACTGTAATCTAAAACTGTAATCTAAAACTGTAATCTAAAACTGTAATCTAAAACTGTAATCTAAAACTGTAATCTAAAACTGTAATCTAAAACTGTAATCTAAAACTGTAATCTAAAACTGTAATCTAAAACTGTAATCTAAAACTGTAATCTAAAACTGTAATCTAAAACTGTAATCTAAAACTGTAATCTAAAACTGTAATCTAAAACTGTAATCTAAAACTGTAATCTAAAACTGTAATCTAAAACTGTAATCTAAAACTGTAATCTAAAACTGTAATCTAAAACTGTAATCTAAAACTGTAATCTAAAACTGTAATCTAAAACTGTAATCTAAAACTGTAATCTAAAACTGTAATCTAAAACTGTAATCTAAAACTGTAATCTAAAACTGTAATCTAAAACTGTAATCTAAAACTGTAATCTAAAACTGTAATCTAAAACTGTAATCTAAAACTGTAATCTAAAACTGTAATCTAAAACTGTAATCTAAAACTGTAATCTAAAACTGTAATCTAAAACTGTAATCTAAAACTAATGACAATGATCGAGCTAAAACTGTAATCTAAAACTGTAATCTAAAACTGTAATCTAAAACTGTAATCTAAAAATAATGACAATGATCGAGCTAAAACTGTAATCTAAAACTGTAATCTAAAACTAATGACAATGATCGAGTTAAAACTGTAATCTAAAACTGTAATCTAAAACTAATGACAATGATCGAGCTAAAACTGTAATCTAAATCTGTAATCTAAAACTAATGACAATGATCGAGTTAAAACTGTAATCTAAAGTAATGACAATGATCGAGGTAAAACTGTAATCTAAAACTAATGACAATGATCGAGTTAAAACTGTAATCTAAAACTAATGACAATGATCGAGTTAAAACTGTAATCTAAAACTAATGACAATGATCGAGTTAAAACTGTAATCTAAAACTGTAATCTAAAACTAATGACAATGATCGAGTTAAAACTGTAATCTAAAACTGTAATCTAAAACTGATGACAATGATCGAGCTAAAACTGTAATCTAAAACTGTAATCTAAAACTAATGACAATGATCGAGTTAAAACTGTAATCTAAAGTAATGACAATGATCGAGGTAAAACTGTAATCTAAAACTAATGACAATGATCGAGTTAAAACTGTAATCTAAAACTAATGACAATGATCGAGTTAAAACTGTAATCTAAAACTAATGACAATGATCGAGTTAAAACTGTAATCTAAAACTAATGACAATGATCGAGTTAAACTGTAATCTATAACTAATGACCGAGCTAAAACTGTGTTCTCAAAACAGATCAATGGATCATCAAATCTTACAAAATACACTCCCCTGATCGAGAGATCAACGTCATCATTCTACGCAATTGTTGCTGACAGACACCAACGTACGAAGAGGATTAGAATTATGATACATCTATTTGAATGTATGATTGACCATACGGCACAACTAGGACAGCAATATGATCTCCCAAGTCTTGTCCACATTTCAGACGAGTTCCTCGTACCAAACGACCAGGAGACAGCAACATCCTGCATCGTGTCCCCATTATGCACCGTTGTCCGCGCACAGCCCATATAAGGTTAATGCATTCGGCGGTCACCTTGATGTACATAGAATTTATGTATCCGGGAAACAGTGTAGAATAATTTCAAGATAAACATGGGCATTTGCGGCAACATTCAAACGACTGAAATTTGTGTCTATGTGATTGTGTGTGCGCATGCGTGGGTGGGTAGATGGGTGGGTGGGTCATTTGGAAATGGAAGAATTATGGGGGTACATTAAAACAAAAAGGAAAATGATTTTACTTCATGATGAAATGTTAATAATATTGTTCCTATATTTAGTAATGCTTTCTCCGAACGAGGGTTTTCCCCGATAACCAGGTTTTAAGAAAATTAACAATTCGTTGAACCACAGCAAAAAATGTTAAGCTTTAATAATACGACGAAATGCTTATGTAAACGTTTCAGAAAGAAAAAAATAATTCAGGCTTCTTAAAATTAAAATTAAAGGATGTCAACTCTAACTAATCTACCTATATCTATCTAATAATAAAATATACCTTAAAGCTTTATATTTTGCAACATCTCAAACCTTTAATTGCCTAAAACATTGTTTGGGTATCTTACGGCCCACGGACTTCATTCGGCCCTCGTGCAAGACCTTGTTAAAAGGGTATTATTTTTTTCGTTAAATATACAAAAATGTAATTATAAATTGTAAAAGCCTTTTGATAAAATATATTAAAACTATCAACAACACCCATATTGTGGAAGAGAGACGGAATTAAAAATAATCAAAATGGGCAGTGTATTTATTCATATATTTTACGGTATATTTTTTTTATCAACTTCAATGCAACTTTAACAGTGACTTGTATTAAGGGTTTATATAAGAGATTCTTAGAATATTAAATTTTTAAAAATAAATAAAATAAAAAACATAAATAAATAATTGATAATTGTATCCTTGCGACACAAAAACTCCTAGGCTGCAATAACTGGATGTTTACAATAACTGGGTGTTTAAATAACTGGATGTTTACAATAACTGGATGTTTACAATAACTGGATGTTTACAATAACTGGATGTTTACAATAACTGGATGTTTACAATAACGGGATGTTTACAATAACTGGATGTTTACAATAACTGGATGTTTACAATAACTGGATGTTTACAATAACTGGATGTTTACAATAACGGGATGTTTACAATAACTGGATGTTTACAATAACTGGATGTTTACAATAACTGGATGTTTACAATAACTGGATGTTTACAATAACTGGATGTTTACAATAACTGGATGTTTACAATAACGGGATGTTTACAATAACTGGATGTTTACAATAACTGGATGCTTACAATAACTGGGTGTTTACAATAACTGGGTGTTTACAATAACTGGATCAAATACTAAAACACTTATTTCTTTTTATAATACTTTCACCGCATCAGCCATTTAAAAAAATCCCGGTTTCTTAGAAAGAGTTGAAAGATTCTAGATTACATTAAAAGTACATTTAATTTCAAATCAATAATTATGAAAGTAAACAAAACAATTGGTATCTACAAATTGCTGCAAAGGTTATAGAAAAGATATTTTTTTAAACTCCTACTCCAACATTGTTCTAAATATTATTAGCTATCGTTTGGCGTTTGTTTCAACCCGATAGATGTTATGGTTGGCGAGAAATTGACAAAATACTGATATCTTTTATTTTTGTTATTTTCCAGGAAATCCAGTAAACCTTTTCGGGAATTTTTTTTGGCCCTTACTCATCCTTGGGACCTCCTTAACATATTTGCAAAGACGCCAATCCTCTATCTTGTATAGTTCAGGAGTGGTTTCTTTTGCAAGCTCGAACAGACATCCATAAAGGACAGACTTTTCAAATATATAAACGCAATTTGTCCCATGGGGAAATTTTCGCTAAAAATCCGTAAGGTAGGAAAATTCTAAATTTGAATAAATTGAAGGATTAGCCCTCGGCACCCTTGGCAACTGCCCGGATGCCAAGTCGTTGTTACGCCTCTGAATCGCTATGTTAATTTTCTTTAACACATAATTTTTTAATTTTTTTTATTTTTATTTCTTTGCGCTTGTAGTAGAAATATTGTAGACTCCATAAATTTGAACTAGGAGTCGTCTAGGAGGGGCTCGCATTTCACATGTGTATTGAAGGCTGCATATGTAAACGTACTTTGTCCTTATGTGATCACAATCCCTTGCCCACACCCATAAAATAAAAACATCAAGCTTCTATTTTTGTTTTGATTTGCATAAAATTGTGTAGTTGTAGAAAGCCGGTCAAGTCAATTTAAAATGGGAATTAATCCTCATCGCAGAACACTGAACACTAAACGATAATTTGATCTCAATTCACGTTACAGAATCATCGACAAGCCCATTATCATATCAAAGTCTTCAGATTCGAAAATAACCCAATCCTTGTTCAAAAAAATCTTTATGTTCATATCAAAGAAAGCTAAGGTCAGATACACATGAACAATTTCATAGCAACTCATAAGTTAATGAAGACATTGAATGAAAAATGTGAATTAGCTATCAGTTACAAACAAATGTTTGTTCGGAAACAAAAAATTAAAACATCCAATTAAATAACGGATCCACACCGGGTTTTCTTCATCATCTTATTCATCTTAATGACCCACCATTCTCGCTCTTTTATATTGTTTGACGGGGTTTGCGATAATTCTGTTATATTGAAGAGGAGACTGGCCAGTTGCAAGGGCCAACAAGTGTATCCTGAACTGTTGCAAGGGCTAACAGCAAGTGTATCCTGAACTGTTGCAAGGGCTAACAACAAGTGTATCCTGAACTGTTGCAAGGGCTAACAGCAAGTGTATCCTGAACTGTTGCAAGGGCTAACAACAAGTGTATCCTGAACTGTTGCAAGGGCTAACAACAAGTGTATCCTGAACTGTTGCAAGGGCTAACAGCAAGTGTATCCTGAACTGTTGCAAGGGCCAAAAACAAGTGTATCCTGAACTGTTGCAAGGGCTAAGAGCAAGTGTATTCTGAACTGTTGCAAGGGCTAACAGCAAGTGTATCCTGAACTGTTGCAAGGGCCAACAGCAAGTGTATCCTGAACTGTTGCAAGGGCCAACAGCAAGTGTATCCTGAAATGGAGGTAGGAAAGGGGGAGGTAATGGACACGGATAATTGTTATATCTTTTGAAAGTGTGTTCAAGTCCCTGATTGTCAGTGTGCATTACCCTTTCTTGAATCTGTGCATTACCCGTACTTGAATCCGTGTATTACCGTACTTGTATCTGTGCTGTACCAGTAATTGAATATGTGCAGTACTCGTTCTTGAATATGTGCAGTACGCATACTTGTCTCTGTGTAGTCCCCGTACTTGAATATGTGCAGTACTCGTACTTGTCTCTGTGGAGTACCCGTACGTGAATCTGTTCAGTACCCGCACTTGCATTTAAACTTAAATGACATGAGTTAAACATTGTTGTAGAAGTCATAGTTTGAAATTTAATTTGGGTTTTTTAACGATGTCTTCAACTTAACGTGTAAGCTTTGAATGGTTAATAACTTTACTATCTGAAACAAACCCAATACACGGGAAAATATACAAAATCCCTAAAGTAAGCAACAATAAGAATACAACTCAAGTTTATCCCACATTTTCTGAAAGCAAGCGGTAAACAGGACAACACCAACACTGAAATAAGAAGTCCAAGGAGTTCTAGAAGGTCATGGTCGAGAGCAAGGAGAGAGAAGAAATAAGTTTTATTGTAGTGATTACCTCTCCCTTTTAACACAAATATTTATAACTTTCCATAAACGTCCGGCTTAATCAGGAGCGGGAAGAGTTGCTTGCTCTTGGCCAGTTTTCTGTTTAAAGAAGGAAATAAAATTTGCTCAGTCCAATCATTTGAATGTGTTTTCACGTATCTCCACAATTACAGTAAAACTAATCCCGGATGTTGGTTCCTTTCATTCCACATTTACGGCACCCGACGTTTAATTTCAACAACTTAAAGTCTGTGAGTGGGTAAGAATGAGGAGTGCGCAAAACAAAATCCAAGGAAGGGAAAAATAGAAGCCCTCGTTGTTTCGAAAGCCTGGATATATACAGCTCTTACAAACATATCGTATAGCCCTAAAGCCGCATACAGAAAAGAAAATATACAACTTGATATATAATTCACCAGAACAAGTACAAGTCGTGTGCAAATAATCATGACAAATGACAATCGCTGGGGTCGACCAATCACAGTTTATGATTGGCAAGCGATGGTAGTAAAGGGTGGTGGCGGAGGGGGGTGCAGGTAACTACAAAAACCGCAGTGCGCATATCTCGAGACCAACAATGCGTCGGCGATTTCCCCCCCCCCACCCCGACGTTCACTCGTTTTCTTCGTGCTGCTGTTTGTGTCCTTCTCCGTTCTTTGCCCTATCTATGAGCAAATCTGCAGCGCATGATAAGCCACAGGTCGTATCTAGTCATATATATATTGCGCCTAAGTGCGTCTGTCAGTCAGTCAGTCATTGTGAAGCCCCTATGCGGGGTAACTCCCGATAATAAAATAAATTATTGAAAATTAAGACGTAAAAATAATATACATTTTGGTGTCGAGATTAAAAAGAAGGCGTTTCTCGTCATAAAATATTGTGACATGACGTAATAGTTTGAGCTGTAAAAAGGAAACAAAGTAATAAAAAAACGTAAAAAAACAAGTTTTTGACTATAAATCCTTTATGTACGAGAAGTAACTAAAAGAATGTTCATTAAAATACGCAGCGCAAGACCATCCAAAAATACAAAATTGTAGTTGTGTCGTAAAACATGTTTAATATAATGTGCACCGATCAGGAATATGTTTACATAAAAAGTGTTGACAATAAAATACGCACCTTATTGCGCGACAGAAAGGTTGTTCAATATAATGCGCACCCTTACACTCTATCTAAAAAAATAGCATGATACATAGGAATAAATAAAATAATCTTAAAAATCAATAATTCAATTACGGTACATGTGATCGATCTGAAATTTTCATACATTGTTTTTATCATTAGTAGAAAACTGCCTGCAAAATTTCAGCTCGCTAGCTTACGAGGAAGTGGGTTAAAAATTGATCCAAAGTTTTGGCGACAAGCAAGGGTGCAAGGGTTCAAGGGTGCAAGCAAGCAGACACCGCGAGTTAATATAAAGGATTTAAAAAGATCCGTGGTTATTTTAATGTGATTATTTTTATGTTAATATGCCTGTGTGTGTGTGTGTTTAAGTATGTCTGTGCACGTGTGTGAATCAGTGAGTGTGTGTGTGTTCTTTTTTTGTTGTGTGTGAATCAGTGAGTGTGTTCTTTTGTTGTCAACTAAATGTGATGAAACAGTTTATTTGTTGTGCCTCTAACAAGACTACGTATATCTTTTTTTTTAAAGTAAATAATTAATAATTACATCTTTACACTGTTTTCCTTATGTATTTGTATTTTATCCAGCTGTTCGAAAAATGTATTTGCTTTAATCTTCCCCCCAGATGTCTACATTTATGTTAAACGTTAATCTACCTTACGTTTTGTTTACAAATCATAGTCACAGTTTTCCTAAGTGTAATATTTTAACAATATTTATATGCTATTAATTTGTTTATTATCAAATACACAGTATCATTTTACCACTTTTCTTTATATCCTTATATATGCTTAAATTTAATTACTTTATGTATTTGACATTTTAAAAGATTGTTATAATAATCAAATACTAATAATTTTTTTCTATGCATTAGATATAGAAGACACATGAGTAAAATCAGATATCAAGTGAACACTATAGCTTAGCCACTGTTAATATTATTTTTGCATAAATTAAGCTAAACGTGATGGGTAAATTAATTTTATAAATAGAAACAATGTACCGGGAAAGCATTTTAGTGATGAAAGGAAATGCCAATGTTTTTAGGTGGGAGATTTATTTTCTTTCTGTGCTTTAATAGTTTACGTGATTTTTTTCTGGTACGATTGATCCATAAACTGCCCCAAAGAAATAGATGGATTTTTAAAAAATCGTTACGGTTAAAGACGAAAATGGATTATATATAGGAGTTTTAAGCACGGAGCTAAGAGTGTGGGTAATAAGTGTAACAGTTATTTTCATAAAAAGTGGCAATTTTCTGACCTTTTGAAAGGTACCTTTTATTGGTGAGTGTAGGAGTCAATAATATTGTCCATCCCTGGGTGGCATAAACACCATAGCTTATTAACTCTTTTTTTACTTTTTGGATAACTTAAACTAAACCAGCAGGGTAAATTTTAAGCTCAAACCTTGCGTTTCAAAATGTTTCTTGAAAACAAATAAACCCCATACACACCTGACATAAACATTAATATTCACATAAATATCCCTCTATATATTGTGGCTTAGCGTGTCCGTGTGAGGCCCCTGGGTATCTCATAAAATAATTTTTTGCAAATTAACACACAAATATTAAACATTTTGTTGTCGAGATTAACAAGAAGGCGTTTTTCGCTTCATATGTCTCACTTTACAGTTACATATTTTATTTTTAACGCAATGTGCTGTATTATTTGTGCTGTCATAATTGGTGCGCATTATTTAATGCTGCAGGTGAACGACTGGAAGGCACTTCCGGCGGTTAATAAACAACCGGTTTATCACAATTTTTATCGGCAGGCTCCTCAGCCATATTTGAGAACACTCCAAACTTCTTCGCTGCAATATCCCTTTAAGCGGTATGTAATTCACTATGCATTTACTTTTATCATGATTATATCATTATTATTTATGCAAAGTAATATAGCGCGTAGCCCAAGATTGGGGGGTTTTCTCATTACACATTCACGGTAAAAGCAAAGAGAACGGTGCGCTCGATAAATGGTATTTTTGGTTGCTATATTTTTTTTTCTATTTTAATTTAAGAAATAGACACCTAAACCTAACCCAGACCCTAAAACTACAACCTTAATTACGTTTATGGATAAAAATAATTGCACTTATTCCCTAAAAATACAACATTTCATTCCCGGAAGTTAAGCTCTGCAATTAAAATAGTTGAGCGCACCGTTCTCTTTGCTTTAGCCCACATTCACATATATTCATATATTATATAGTAAATATAGACATTATATTCTAATATACTTGGGCCATTTTGAAATATATTATCACATAACCATAAAAATATTAGCATACATATCATTTTAGGGCTAGCTCTAAAGCTTTATTGATTTTCAACTTACATTTAAGTAAAGCTTTGATTTTGTTTTGAACATTAACTATATAAATAAATTTTAAAACACAATTAAAAACAAAACATATTTTTCCAAGGAAATCATTTTGCCCAAAAAACTGTTATTCTTTACATGCATTACGCCTCATTACTGGCTGTCCTTCTATACAGAAAATGAATTGCGTCCTTCGTTTTAAATTACATATTCATATATTGAATGTAGAACGTACCGACCAAACTTGGCACGTGGTAAAAGGCCATGGTATTCAAGAGGATTGTGAGGCACAATGATGTGCTGCCTTTATTTACCCTCCTTTTTGTCGGGTACCCGTCAGAGCTGGGTTGACTCAAGGACAGCTTTAAGCCTTGGTACAAAAAATCCCTGCCTTCATAGAGACTCAAACTGTTACTCTAGGTACACCACCAGAGTGCACGTGACACCGTGTCCCCTCTTTAAATAAATTCTTGCACCAAATATTTAGATCACCAGCAAATAAATTCTTGCGCCAAATATTTAGATCACAAGCAAATCTGACATATTTTTTTTAATAATTTTGTTTTTTTTAAATTTCTTTTTCATAGTATGTTTATAACAAATCATGTAAAAAGTAGGGAAAATAATAATAAAAGAAATTAAAATTATTGGATTTTAAAAAAAATGTATGTAATAAGAAATATTAAATTAATACATATACAAGTAAAAGTTAAGTAGACAACTTTAAATTAAAATTGTTAAATGAAGATACAATTTAAATTAATTTGTTATAAATTGATTAATTATGTATTTCCCAAATCACATTTTTCAGACTTACTATGCCTGCTAAACGTCACCAACCCTACACTGAGGCTGTAATTGTGGCAAAGAAAGTACGTCGTGCTGAAACTCAACGTCGCCGTAGAGCAGTCATGGCTGATGATGTGCTCATTCAACAGCGTGCTTCTGATGCTGAAGCTCACAAACGTAAAAGGATCTATATGAAATAAAAGCAGAGTCAAAGTCAACACGATGCTAATGCAAAAATTACTAGACGTGCAAATAAAGATAAAGAGCGACGTCTTAGTAGAAATTCGCGCCTTAGAAACACAGCTCTACTTCCTGATAACTTTAACGAAGATGAAGTACAAGAAAGCTATCTTGGCACCATGGGAAAAATGTGTTCATTTTGCAATGCGAAACACTTTAACGACGAATTAACAACAAATTGTTGCTATAAAGGGAGTGTCTTTTTGCCAACAATACGTTTGCACCCCTCCATTGCTAATTATATGAATGGATCGGATTCACATTGTAAAAATTTTATGGATAATATTCGATCGTATAACAGTGCCATGGCCTTTGCTTCTATGGATGCACAGATTGACCACACAGTCGCTACACATTCAGGTCCTTTCTGTTATAGGATTCATGGTCAGATATACCATTCAACATCTGCTTTACACTACAAACAAGGTGAATCCCCGAAGTACGCCCAGCTTTACATTCTTGACTCTGCTCAAGCTTTGCATGAAAGAATGAACAACCAGGCAAACTATGGTTGCATTCATACTGTTATGGAAAATCTTCAATTCATTCTTGAAGATATAAAATCCTTTCTCTAAGCACTACAAAAACATGTTGAAATTTGAACAAGAAGAAATGCAGAGGCAAATCAAGAAAATCGCCCTCAACGCGTATATAGCATGACATTCCTGAGACAAGGTGTTAATAGCATCCATCCTGGCAGAACAAACCCTTCCACAGCAACAGAGGAAATAGCTGCAGTGTTTCACAGTGCAGATGGCACACCTCCAGAAAATAGGTATATAACAATTCATTTAAGAAGTGGAGGTCTCAAAAGTATATCCATTCTTAGTAGATTATGTGACCCATTGTGCTACCCCCTGCTCTTTCCATACGGGGACCTTGGATGGAGTGTGGACATACAAAAACAAGAGGTCAAGGGCATGTGTCACAGCTGCAGTGGTATTCATTTCACTTTGCCATTCGTGACGGGCATTTCAATCAGTTTCTGAATGGCGGAAAGCTCACTCACCAATTTGTGGTTGATGCCTACTGTAAGACTGAGGCCAACAGATTACAGTGGGTTCTAAAAAATCAAGGTGAATTACGATCTGAAGACTATGATGTCCTTTACCCATTCGTAAACAGAAAGAAATTGCGTGATATTAACATCATACCTGGAAAGAAAGTGATATTGCCTTCAAGTTTCCAAGGAAGTCCCAGAAATATGGCTCAAAATTACCAAGATACAATTGCTATGGTTCGTAAGTAAGGCAAGCCTGACTTATTTGTTAGTCACTTGCAATCCCAAATGGAAGGAAATCAAAGAAAACCTTCTTCCAGGTCAGCAGCCATGTCACCGTTCAGATTTATTAGCCAGAGTATTTAACATAAAACTGAAATTGCTACTTACCGACTTAACAAAAAAAACACAGATTTGGCCTTGTTAGGGGTATGCTGCACGTGATAGAGTTCCAAAAACGAGGACTTCCCCATGCGCACATTCTACTTTTTCATGGCTGCAGAAGACAAAGTTTGGGACAACGCCAGAATCAACAAAATTGTCTGTGCATAGCTCCCTTATCAAGATGCTCACCCTAGACTGAACGAAATAGTCAAGTCCTGCATGATACATGGTCCATGCGGACCATTTAATTTAAACGCTCCGTGCATGGATAACGGAAAATGTACGAAGGAATTCCCAAAGGATTTCTGTGCTGAGACCAATAGCAATGTTCATGGCTACCCCAAGTATCAACGCCGAGATGACGGAAACTTTGTGGAACTTCGTGGAAACAAACTGGACAACAGATGGGTTGTCCCATTTAATCCATACCTGTCACTGAAATATAATGCCCACATTAATGTGGAAATTTGTAGCTCAATACTAAGCGTAAAATACCTTTTCAAATACGTGTACAAAGGCCATGATTGTGCAATAATTCAGTTTTCCAAAGTTCCTACAGAACCAGGACTCACGCTGGAATGGGACGAGGTAGAAAAAACTACTTGGAAACTTGATATGTGAGTGCACCTGAAGCATGTTGGCGCCTTCGAGAATATAGAATGCACCAACAAAGTGATCACGTTGAAAGATTACATGTCCATCTGGAGGATAAGCACACTGTTTACTTTATCCCAGGCAGTGAAGCTGCAGCTGTACACAAGAAAGCTACCAAGTCAAAACTGCTGGCTTGGTTTCAGCTTAACAAACATGATACTAATGCACGGTCATATTTATACATTGAAATTCCAGAGCATTATACATGGGATAATAAATTGTCCAAATGGAAACCACGTCAAAGAGGGCATCACACTACCATAGGTCGAATGTTTACAGTCAGCCCTACAGACAGGGAGAAGTGGTTTCTTCGTATTCTCCTTTTACATGTTCGAGGAGCTACTTCCTTTGAAGATTTAAGATCTGTAGAAGGGCACCCTCTACCTTTTCCTACATTCCGAGAAGCGTGCATTGCAAAGGGGCTAACTGATGATGACTCAGAATGGGATACATGCCTACATGAAGCTGCGACCCATAGCATGCCCATACAGCTTCGCCAATTATTTGCTTTTATTTGTATCATGTGTGAACCTACCGATCCACCAGAATTGTTTCACAGACATCAAGATAATCTTATGGAAGACTATAACAGACGTTTTAATAATAGAGAAACAGCCCTATGCATGACGTTCAGTGATATTGGATCTGTTTTGAGGACTCATGGGAAGTCATTGTCAGATTTCGGTTTTCAGATTCCACAGATAAAAAAAGACAGCTACATCAATGCAGACAAATTTTACGACCCAGTTCTTGAAAAGGCTCAATTCGATAAAACGTTTCAAATGCTGAATCCTGGACAAAGAATGGCTTTTGAAGAAATTAGGGAAGCTATTGAAAATATTAAATCCGAAAAACGTCTGTTCTTCCTCGATGGACCTGCAGGAACTGGCAAAACCTTCCTCTACAATACCATTGTTTAGCACAAGTGATAAAGTTTTGTCAAATGCATTTACAGGCATAGCTGCTACATTACTCGAGGGAGGGAAAACCTCTCACAACCTCTTCAAGCGCCCGGTCCCACTAATGAAACATCAACATGTACTGTGCGACATGGAAGTAATGTAGAAAATGCATTCTTCATGCATGAAGAATAGTAAATGTTGTTCAAATGTCCACGTGCTCAAGTTGGACCAAAACATGCGGGCTAATGACAGCAACGTCCTGCAGGAACACCGACGATTCTCCGATTGGCTGTTAGACCTTGGAAATGGAAAACTTCAAGAGCCTGGATTTCCAGAAGGCATCTTTGAAGTTCCTCCTGAATTAATTGAAAACAGATGCATTGCCGACGCCATCTTTCCTCAAGTCATCAAACCTGGAGAAAACAGTAATTTAAATGATGTAAACTTGACTCCCAAAAACCTCGAGTCTCTTGAACTAAATGAGATTGTCCTTGGACGATTTTTCAGTCTGAATTAATATGCTACACAAGCGTAGATTCAATTCATCAAGATAGTGCAAATGCTGAGGAAATTGCTAACTATCCAATAGAATTCTTGAACAGTTTAACTCTTGGAGGTATGCCACTACATACGCTTAACTTAAAAGTTAACGCAGTAGTCATGCTTCTACGAAACCTTGACTCTACGCGCGGTCTCTGCAACGGAACAAGATTAGTTGTCAAAAGCATGATGTCAAATGTCATTGACTGTGAAATTCTCACTGGTTCTCTTAAAGGAACAAGATTATTCATTCCAAGAGTTATTCTTGCACCAAGTGACCCTGCCTGATCTTCCCTTTACTTTGAGACGCAAACAATTTCCATTGAGACTGGCATTTGCAATGACAATCAACAAAAGTCAGGAACAGACATTCGACTCACTGGGCATTTATTTGCCGTCTCCCGTTTTCTGTCACGGGCAACTCTATGTTGCATTTTCTAGAACAAAGTATTTTAACTCTGTCAGGATAAAAATAATTCCAACGGACGAACAAGGCAATTTGACCAAAGACAAAAGAGTTTTCACCAAAAATGTAGTTTTCAGGGAGCTTTTAAACCATTAACAAAATTAATCATTACAAAGTTTCTGAGAAAATATTCGCCCTGTGCGTTAAAATATATCCTTTCACGCCCCAGAGATTGTGGTGTAGGATGTGTATCTTTATCTTCATAAAAAGGAAACAAAAGCAGTTTTCTTGATAAATATGATAGATTTTTAAATGTTGCAGGGAGACTTTTTTTTTATTTTGAAAAGCCCCACAAATGATTGGACATTAAAATAAGGACCAATAAGAGTTTTTAACAGCATCTTTGTATACGCTTTTGCTATTTTAGTGATATGAAATTTGTAATTGTGATAATGTAAATAAGAGAAAGACCTGTGTTTTAAAAGCAAAGAATCTACGATTTAATGAATCAACAATATCAACATACTAGCAATGTCATCAACTGACACGTGTTAGTCTTTTGTTAAATATATGATTAATAAATATTCGTACTGAGAAGTTCGTATTCCACTATGTTGCTGCGACATTTAAAGCATACATTGATATTTTTCAGGTTAATTCATTAAATAATGTGATTCTAAATTGAGGAAACACTCACGTTGGAAATATATCGCTAAATTGCAAAATTAGTAAAATTCCGTAAGAAATATAACGTTTTAACAAACTGTTTAAGCAAAGCAAGTATCTTCCCAAGTGCGCTTCGACATTACTGGGAGGCATGGGTCAAACGAAGTTTTTAACATGACTTTAAGTTAAAGCCATCATTTGTGGTGTATCTTTGGGGCATGATCTGACTTTAAGTTAAAGACACCTTTTGTGATGTATCTTTGGGGCATGATATGAATTTAAGTTAAAGACACCATTTGTGATGTATCTTTGGGGCACGATATGACTTTAAGTTAAAGACATTATTTGTGATGTCTCTTTGAGGCATGATATGACTTTAAGTTAAAGACACCATTTGTGGTGTATCTTTGGCGCATAATATGACTTTAAGTTAAAGACACCATGTGTGATGTATCTTTGAGGCATGATATGACTTTAAGTTAAAAACACCATTTGTGATGTACCTTTGGGACATGATATGACTTTAAGTTAAAGACACCATTTGTGATGTATCTTTGGGGCTTCATATGACTTTAAGTTAAAGACATCATTTGTGATGTATCTTTGGGGCTTCATATGACTTTAAGTTAAAGACATCATTTGTGATGTATCTTTGAGGCATGATATGACTTTAAGTTAAAGACACCATTTGTGATGTACCTTTGGGGAATGATATGACTTTAAGTTAAAGACACCATTTGTGATGTATCTTTGGGGCATGATATGACTTTAAGTTAAAGTCACCATTTGTGATGTATCTTTGGGGCATGATATGACTTTAAGTTAAAGACACCATTTGTGATGTATCTTTGAAGCATGATATGACTTTAAGCTAAAGACACCATTTGTTATGTATCTTTGAGGCATGATATGGTAAATGAAAAGAAAACGTGCATGTTATAAATATAAATATGATTTCAAAACGCGAATTTACTTTTTCGTACATTGGCACATCATTTACAGAGTAAGATATGATTTCAAAGCTGAGAAATTCAATTCATAAAAATATACCAAAATTTGTAATGCTTTCAATGTTTTCGACTACTCAACCATATTTTATGTATTTGCATGTTTCAAAAAAGATTTGTGTGCGTGTGTGTTTGTTAAGAAGATGGTTGCTTTCTAGCTTTCAACTCTTAAGAAGCACAGTTTTGCCAAGGCTCTATTATCTAAATCTCTGAGGGAAAGATGAGACGCCAAAAGGAAATACTCCTAAACTTCTATATTTCTATTGAATTTATCACCTCAAAATAAATTATGGTATTTTAAGGTTTGAGATTAACAGAGCTTATTGCTTTCAAGGTGTGAAGTCATTTGATTATTTTTTTTTAAATGTAAATTTATCTATAGCTAAAGATAAAAGGAATGTACTATTAATAGTTTTTAACAGATTTACTAATATTACTGATAACTACATATGAGAAAATGCAATATTAAGGGGTTAGCTTTGGTGTGGACCCTTTAAGAAAATTTGAACATATATTAATTTGTGAGAAGCGCATAATAACTAAAAAGTCATTGTTACTTGATGAGGATTTGTGTGTTTGTATTTTTAAGTCATGCTTTGTATGTAAGTATGTGTGTGTGCGCGCGCATGTGCACATGTCTAGGTTTATGTTTAAAGAAGCTTGATTTTTTTCTCGATAGTCCCATATTGTTATTTTATGATAAATAAGGTTGCTGTCTCGATATACCATTTTCGTGATGTGTTTCAGTCATCTCTAAATTTCTAATAGAAAAATGAGACCTACAAAATAAAATGCTGTGATAATTGTATTGAGCTTACCCCGTAGCAGCATAGCCCGGGTATTGTACTCGTATTATATAATCGCAGTAGATTGCTTTACATCCCAAAAGAAATAATACCTGGAGGCTGACACGCTTGACTTGCCGCCAGCCATAGTGAAGTAAGTGGAATTCTGGGAAACTTGATGCATCTGAAAAAAAGAAGATACATTTTGGTAGGGTTTATGGTAGCTGGAATAAAACGTCAAGTAAATGACAAAACACATTATATGCAGCAGGAGGCGGTGTCAAATAAAACTTCAATTAATTGACAAAACATATTATATGCAGCAGGAGGCGGTGTCACATAAAACTTTAAGTAAATGACAAAACACATTATATGCAGCAGGAGGCGATGTCACATATGAATGCATAAAGTGTGATATAAAATGTGAATACGTTGAAAAGAAATAGAATCAAACTCATTCACCACAAGCTTGATTTTTAAAGCCTTGGAAACAGCCTCAAATCATAGAAAACTCACATGTTTTTATGCCTCTAACACTATCTTTACTAGATACGCAGACTTTCTCTTAGATAGTGGAAAGAACCAGGGGAAAGAAGGGACATAAATAGCAGCACGAAAAAATAAAAACAACACGAGAGTGCGTCGGGGAGGGGGAACCGCCGACGCATTGTTTAATATCGAGACATGCGCACGGCAGTTGTTACCTGCCCCCCACTCTGCACCATCCTCGCTTAAACTGTGATTGGTCGAACCTAGCGAGGGTCATGCGTCATGCTTATTTGCTCGCATCTTATGCTTGTCCTAATTTCTGGTGAATTATATATACAAGATACGACCCGCGGCGTAGCATACGCCACATGCTTGTTCATCGTAGATAGTGCAAAGAATGTGGGGGGTGGGGTGAGAGAACGGACACAAACAGTAGCACGAAGTAATGAAAAAAAGCGAGTAAACGTGGAGACATGTGCACAGCGGGTGTTGTTAAAAAATTGCGAAAAGAACGGGCCGAAAAAAACATTTAAATTATAAACAAAAAATCCCGCTGGGGCTTGAACCCAGGACTTTCCGCGTGCCATGCGGAAGTGATAACCACTACACTACGAACGAATCACATGTTATTCTGTGAAGGAACAACGCAACTTAGCGCCCCCCCCCCTTTTTTTTTGTTTCCTTTTCATCCCAACCCCGCCACGTTTGCCAACAGTTTTCAGTCGAACCCATCGAGGGTCATTCGTCATACTCATTTGCACATGCCCGTTTAGGTGAAATATATATATAGATGTAGATTGCTACCTATCTTTTACAGGATTACAACTAACATTACTATATAGATGTAGATTGCTACCTATCTTTTACAGGATTACAACTAACATTACTATATAGATGTAGATTGCTACCTATCTTTTACAGGATTACAACTAACATTACTATATAGATGTAGATTGCTACCTATCTTTTACAGGATTACAACTAACATTACTATATAGATGTAGATTGCTACCTATCTTTTACAGGATTACAACTAACATTACTATATAGATGTAGATTGCTACCTATCTTTTACAGGATTACAACTAACATTACTCATGTTTTAATGGAGTAGCTCTCCTTGCAATACCCAAGTTTTTATTGAATAACTTCCCTAACATTACTTAGTTTATGGAGTATCCCCATATAACATTATTAATTTAATTGGAGCAACTCTCCTAACATTACCCATATAAATGGAGTAACGCCATAAAATTACCAATGTAAGCTGTGTAACTCCCTTAGCACTACCCATTTTAATGGCGTACTCCCCTAACATTATCTAGGTTTCAATGCATCAACGCCCTAACGACAGCCCGGCCCATGTTATAATGGAGAATTTTTAACAAGTTTTTGACAGCAGCGTTAAAGTGAACAAATATTTTTCTAATTAAAATGTAAAACAAAATTACCTGATCTCGTGAAGCGGCCAAGAATGATTTATAACCAACATCGTTAATACAAAACGTATCGCACATTTCTTTACAACTGAAGAGTGGTTTCTAAAGGTAAACAAAATTGCATCCATCTATAGATTATGATTTTATGTATTGTTTACAACGCATATGACGTCAAAAATAAGTATAAATATTATCATACTTAACGAGTAATATTTTGTTAATGCCGAACTGAAAACATTAGTACATTAACAACTAATTTTTTTTTAAAACGTGATTCATGAATATAATTTTTGCAGTGAATATTGACGATGAGGTAACTGTTCATCCTAACACTAGAAGAGCAGTAACACATTTTTAGCGAGCTGTAATATCTGTTTATCTCCCTTTGCCCGACCAGCCAGTTGGATTTGACAAAGAGAAGTCCCCACAAGGGACGCAATCCATTGTGCTTTCAATTGTGATAAAATAATTATAATGGGGTGGGGTGGTACATGCAAGTATAGTAGAAATACTGAAACTCTACTCTCTCGTAACAATTATTATTTTTATTTTTTACCAGACCTGCAATGAAATGAAAAGGATATATTACGAAAGCGGACAAATTGATGCACAGATGACATTGAGTTTTATCTAATGATCTAAAGCTTTTTATGTAAACACTAGTTAGAGGTCGTCCATAAAGTACGTCACGATATTTTGACCATTTTAACTACCCCCTCCCCCTGTCACAAATCTCGGACTAAAGTACGTCACACTTTCGAGCAAAATTTGTTTTTATTAACCAAATAATAAAAAAAATTATTATAAAACACCGTGACGTCACACATGGCCGGACATCCCCCCCTTCCCTTGTCACGAACTTTCACACTTTCTTTCACCCTTCCCTCTGGAGCGTGACGTACTTTATGGATGGCTCCTTAGTATTCTAACACGAATTGAATTAACCACCTAACATCCACACAAATAGCCAACCCAGATTTACCTACATCCACAAATAGCCAACACAAACATATACCTAAATCCACAAATATCCAACTTTTCATCCATCTGTATGAATTTAAACACCTGCCTCTCATCATACGCACCTATAAATAATATAAAAGCCCAGGTCACTCATTCTGTAACGCTAAGGGACATAATCAGCATTTTAAAGAAAAATTGAAAATATAGACGTAAAATCATAATCAGTTTGGTTTCGAGATTAACAGAGCGTCTTGTGTTTCTCGCTGTAAAATATTATGTGACGTCATTGTTTGAGCTTATATGTTAATTTTCGAAAAGGGATATATAGAGAAATTTTGTGAAAAGTAAATCATTCGAATGAACTAAACTTTAATTATTCATTCTTTTTATTGAACTCATTAACATACCAATTTTTGGTTGTCGGACACACTGATTAGAACGCATGCAATAACATTCACGTAAGTTACTTGGGCTTTGAAAAAAATGGGCGCAATGGGCGCCCCGGGACAACGTAGTCTTTTATACTGATCTGTTGTAACATAAAAAAGGAAAAATATATTTAAGATTTTTATTGGTCATGACCTATTTTAGACAAACTTATATCAACATTTAGTTGATTCCAATTGAAAACGTATAACTTGGACAGATTTAATTCTACACATTGCTCATTTGCGTAACGAAACTAGAATTATTTTGTCTGTGAACTGTCATAATTAGAAAACTCGTAGATCTAAATCTGTTCTGGATTACAAAAATAAAAAAATAAAAAAATAAAAAAATTTCACCTTGGCTGTTATTCAACCATATTTTATTTTCCTTAACACCTTGCACCTGGCAAGTGGAGTTTCCCCAAGCCTTTCTTTTAGTTCATTTTTCTACTTTTTTCCTGATAGCTAATTTAAATTGATCGAGTGAAGCTAATGCTGCAACATGTACATTAACGAATATCCACATCACATATTGTTATGTTTAACGGCAGCAGAGAACGGGCAACCGACCACAGGGAGTTTGATAAGAAGCACAGACCACGAAGAGATGGGATAGTCGCACCACAGAATAATGAATAGTGACAGAACGGTTAAAATTAGCTTTACGCTGGTTCCGTGTGGTAGCGCACTGGACTATCGATCCGAGGCAAATCCCTAGTTGCGGGTTCGAGCCCAGGTACTGGCAAAGCCCCTGGGGCTCATTAGTGGGGGCTATAAACTTGTGAACGCTACATCACTTGCCCCATAGTCCGTCATGGACTGGAAAGGGGGACATTTTTTTAACGTAATTTAACAACATCCAAAACTGCAAGAAAAAAAACGAAATAGGAAGGGATAAAAGCAAAGACGTTAACCTTAGCGATCGAATCAATTGTATCAGTGTTTTGCGGTTTTGTACCGACGGCCATCGACTGAAAATTACAATATACTTTCTACTGTCAGAATTATCCGCTTCGGGCTTAAAAATATTTGGATCGCTACGCTTTGAAAGTTTAGAATGTCATCGTTAAAAATGTCAAAAACACATAATGGGTTAGTTCACACTATGGAGCATTTTATGGAGAAACCATCGAATCTCGTGCGAAAGCACTATTTTTGTCAGTCCACACTATGGAACATCTCATCCATAGTGTGAACTGAATATTAAAGCTCCAAAGTATTTATTTTTTTATGAAAGAATTAGTGTTTATGAAAGTATTGTTTTTTTTTCATTTTCCAAACCGCAACTAAACATTAGTCATAAAAGGTTGAGACCGTTTGTCACAATAAACGATGACAACAAAGAAGTTTCAGCAAGATACGAAATACACGATCCGTTAGCGTTGAACTAAAACACTGAGCAGACATCTGAAAGCTTCAAAAATTATGCCATAAACTAAACCCTCAAGAAGATCTATATATATAATGAAACCAAATTGAGAGAGAGAGTACTGTGCAAATAAACATGATGAATGACCCTAGCTGGGGTCGACCAATCAGTTTATGATTGGGAAGTGAAGGTGGTGGAGAGTGGGGGGGATCATCGAGACCAACATTGCTTCATGAGTTCACTTTCGTTGTTCCTTCACAGAATAACATGCATTTCGTAGTGTAATGGTTATTATACCCGCCTAACTTGCGGATGGTCCTTGGTTCAAGCCCTAGCTGAAACATTATTTTTTAATTTTTAAAATGTTTATGTTTGTGCCCGTTCTTTCCCCACTTCGCAACATTGCTGTAAACTTTGTGTTTCTCAACATGGGGATAACTTCGGCGACATGCTCTCCGCTGTTCTCAGTGACGGAAAAGTAGTCATACATTCTCCTCAACAAGACGTTCAGTACATTAATACTTTAAGAGTATATGGTGGCGAGGCAGAAATTATCCTGATTGTCTGAAATACTTCCCGCCAGTATCATCATTTACTTCTGAAAACGCCCTTATTAATACCTCTCTTCGAATTAAAATGCCGATCAATATTGGTCTATATACCTGCTCTTTAGCAGCCCTTACGATCATGGCCATTACAAAATTCTATTGCCTCTAACACGTGATGACTTTCTAGTGCCATCTATTGACAACGTCGGTATGTCCACACAAATTTCTTAGCCACCTAATCCCACTGATGTGACGTCACCTTGCCACTATCCTGATAAACATGTACAACCGCATTTCAAAACACATTCTAATGAACGAACGGATTCCGCAGAAGAATTTCAATCCACCATCTATATATATATATATAACCAGGACAAACACAAGACGAGTGTAAATAAGCATTGTGAATGACCCTCGTCAGGGTCGGCCGAACACAGTTTATGGTTGGCAAGCTAGGATGGTGAAGGGTGGGGGCTGGTAGCTAACCGCAGTGCGCATGTCTCTAGACCAAAAATGCGTCGGCGCTCCCCCCCCATCCGAGGTTCACTCGTGTTGTTCTGATTCTTCGTGATGTAGTTTTGTGTCCGTACTTTCCCCCATTCTGTGCACTATCTATGAGCAAGTCTGCGGCGTATGCTACGCCGCGGGGTCGTATCTAGTATAATATATTATTGTTATATCAAATGACCAAATCAATTTTAATAGTAGCAAGGATCGATATAATAGACAATAGAAAAGCTTCAGATAAAAAAAACTGGTTAGCATATACCCTAATGGCTTTGAGTGTTTTAATACATTAGCGTGGTGCCCAAGTGAGTATCGTCCATTTTGTCTTAAACAAATGTTTCTTAATACCTTATGGAGACTGGACAATGCGAAAGGCTGCAATTTAAACAAAATGCCAGACAATATCGGACTCTTTGATGTCGGTCAGGTTATGGAGTCATGGTAAATACAGCATAAGAATGGAGTTATAGATATTTTACCATTACCACCAACACCGGGGGTCTGCATATTGATGTAGATAATATTGAGATCCTGTAAATGGATGAGGGTAAAAAATGATATAATAGGGAAAACATTGATATTAATTGGGGGGGGGAGCTGGAAAGGACAACCTTAGACCGAGCTATAGTGAAAGCCTTTTTTAGATGACCCCTAACACCTCACTGGATTAATATATCCTGGATTTTGATGTTTTTATTTTATTTGTGGGGTCACCATGGTTATTGCTTGGCCAACACATCAACCTGTCTCGATATTTATAGCCTCAATATGAATGGAGTTTGATGTTGACTAAACTTGAACTCTCGGGGCCTGTGCCCGTCTGCTTAAAGCTGACCCGATGTCTGACGGACTACATCACTGCACGAACTTGAATACAAAAAAACTTAAGACAGGTAAGAGCAACCGAATCCAAGTATACAACACACTGCAACGAGGTGAGAGCTACCGATATCAAGTATACACAGTTAAAGATCTTACGTCTTTCACCACCGACTATTGCGATATACAATTATCAAAATATACAACTCTTAAAAAATCGTTCCCGCCATCTAAGTCTGCGAATTCTTCAAATTTACCCGTAACTATGCATTCATTTTCCCGCCATTCACCGCAGCGCGTGAATTGACGCGGGTAGCATCGGCGCGAGTACTCCAGTCCCCCCACTCAGCCATCGAAGACCGCCGCAAGGTCTTAGCTGTCAGCTTTATCGTCTGCTCAAAGTGAGTGGACAAAGATGGTAATTTATACTTTATTATTTTCAGAGTGCTTGAAATGTTTCGCATTCTTGTTTTCTTTCAACGGACGAATTCAGTTGTTAATAGGATTTCATGAACTCAACTCGGATTCATTGAATGTAAGTAAATGCTGAAATTTAAAACCTTACACATCTAGTTAGGATTATAACGTATCGTCATTCGTCATTCGTTTTAAATAAACCAACCCGACTTAATTGAACACCTGTCACATTAATTGTTTAACAAGCGTGAGTCGGTTACACATGCCAACCCAACAAACTGAAATCAATGCAAGAGAACGTATGTCAAATTCTTTCTTTTTAAATGCTGTATTTTTCACGTGGAAAAAGCTGATTGATTGTGTTAATGTTTGCAGTGGTCACGAATTTGATTGAAATTTTCGACGTCAGCGTTGTTGATGTTGTTGGTTGGTGATGTAGTTTAATGACTGGTAGTGTTGGTGTTGGTGGAGATGGTGGTTGTGCTTTTGAGCGTTCCGGGTGTTTTATTACCACGTTTTTAAATCCCTTATATTAACTTCACCGCCGTCTCTCTCTGTCTCTCTGTCTTCGGCGGGCACCGCGGAAATACAAAAGTAAATAATGACCCACTTCCCGTGAAGGCATCGAGCTGAAATTTGGCACACGGACCCGTGTCACCTAACAATGCATCGTATCAAAATTTCAGATCGATCGAACGTACAGTTATTAAATTAATGCATTTTTAGTTTATCTATATAAACTATATGTAGCGGTCGCTATCGTTTACATTTTACGGGTCACTTGACTTCACCCCAGCCACAGGTGAACACATCTCGTGTTTTAACCAGGTGTACCGGCGTGCTTTTGTTTACATTTGCGTGTCACGCTCAGATCGATCCAGCGATCGGTGACAAGACCTTTCCCCTCTCGGGTTAAAAGCAAAGGGGAGATAATGTCGGTTTCAGTCTGTAAATGTTTGTCGCGTTTGCACATAATCAATAAGTAGTTATGTCTCATATATAAGGGATTTATAGTCAAAAACTTTGTTTTTACGGGTTTGTTTTATTATTAGCTCACGTTCGTTCCTGTTTGTCTGTCCACAATTTTTCAAATCTGCCAACGTAAAATTAAACCACTTCTGGTGGTACTAGAGATCTCAAAATTGTACCACAGATAGATCTTGGATAGCAATGCATTGTATTAAAATTTCAGATCGATCGAATGTACCGTTATTAAATTATTGAATTTTTTAGTTTATCTAAATATAAGCATCCGTCTGCTTTTGTTTACATTACATTAAAGTGCCGAGTTCACACCAAACCCGACCACAAAAACCATGTTTAACATCAAGGGGAGATTAGTCATTTCCAGTCTGTAAATGTTTTTTCGGGTAATGCATATTATATTTGAACATAATCAATACTTCAAGACACACCATTGCATACACTTAGACTAAAAATAATAAAATAAATAGAAGCAAAAAAAGATTTTCAAAAAACCTCTTTTTTATAAGCATACTAAAAAAGAAGAAAATAATGTTTTTCTTCACAGAATTGTGAAGGAAAAATCTTTTTCTGGATTGATAAAAATTTAAAACTTATATGCTCAAGTACTATGATGTAATATGACTAAAAACGTGGGCGGGCGCTTTTTAGGTGTTTGGCTAAAATGATTAGGGTTTACAAATGACCAGTAAGAAAATTAGTGAATTGAATTAATTAAGCCTGAGAAGCGCCCGCCCCACGTTTTTAGTCATATTACATCATAGTACTTGAGCATATAAGTTTGAAATTTTTATCAATCCAGAAAAAGATTTTTCCTTCACAATTCTGTGGAAAAAAATAATTATTTTCTTCTTTTTAGTCCGCTTATAAAAACGTGGTTTTTTAAAATCTTGTTTTTTACGTCTATTTATGGTAATTTTGATTATGATAAGAAGGTGTACACCATCCAGCACATAGAGTAGGACTGCCATTAAGCTTTTAAATAAAATGTTGAGTAACTGTTGAATCTTTTTCCAGTTGTGGTTTTTAAATTTAACTTTTGATACTTCCTTCCTCTTTTTATATCCTGCGGCTATTCGGAGTCGTGTCCGTGTAGCCTGTGATCGCTATTCGGACCCGGGCGCAGGTCACAGTGTAGTACTAGTTTGACCGGGAATTAAAATATCTTTTTAATTTTATTGTTTTTGGCCTGAAGTATTTTTATGAAGAAAAAAATTTGAAAAAAGGAGTGCATTCATTTAAACAGCGTAAATTGAGAACGCGTGACGAGTTATGAAAATATCAATGGGCAGGTCGTCCAATCGTATATGCCAATTGCGCCGCTCCCAAGGTCGGGTCGCAGTGGGATGAAAGTGAGTCATTTAGCTGCCGTCCATAAAGTACGTTACGCTATTTTTGACAATATTTAACTCCCCCCTCCCCCTGACACAAACTGTTACAAATCTCGCCCCCCCCCCAAGTACGTCACACTTTCGAACAAAATTTTTGTTTTTTATTAACAAAATAATTAAAATTTAATATATAACACCGTGACATCACGCATGGTCGGACCCCCCTCCCCTGGTCACAAACTGTCACACTTTCTTACACCCCTCCACCCCCTCTGGCCTCTGGAGGGTGACGTGCTTTATGGACGGCCCCTTAAATTAGGGCTGCGGAAATTAACACTTCATTTCTCGATTAATGGTTAAAAATGTATCGATTAAATGTCGATTAAAATTAATTTAATCGATAAAAATTCGATTAATATTTAAGAAAATATATTTTGTTTTCAATTTATAAAAAAAATATTTATTAATAATTAATAATAATTTATATACTTTTTATAGGGCTGCGGAAATTAACGATTAATTTCTCGATTAATCGTTAAAAATTTAACGATTAAATTATTTTTAACGATTAATCGACCCATCACTTACAATTTATTGGAAGTCAAAAAAAAATAAATTTTTAATTATAAAAAATAGCGGCTGATAAATAATAAATTTCCTGACGATTACACGAACATTTTGGTTTTAAACTATTGACTGACGGGAATGTTCAAAATGTTGATAAAGTTTGCCTACCATGGTTCTAACACATCACCTACTCATCAAACCAAATGAAAAGCGTGTTAAGATGATTTATCTTATCTTGTCTTATCTT
This sequence comes from Ampullaceana balthica, assembly GCA_944989445.1. Lineage (NCBI taxonomy): Eukaryota > Metazoa > Mollusca > Gastropoda > Lymnaeidae > Ampullaceana > Ampullaceana balthica. The sequence goes on from CALYLW010002113.1 coordinate 45,180, forward strand.
ATCTTATCTCATATTATCCTATCTTATCTATTACAGACGTCCCTTCACTACAGAAGATTATTGCGGCCTACGCTTATCCATGGTTTTTTTCTAGTCTTGCATTTTTATAAGGGTTTTATTTTTTTCTAGTACGTCGGTTTTCCTGGTTTGAGCAGGCAACGTCCGAATTCCAGACTAGAAGAACGAGAATTTGTGTGTGTGTTCTTGCACACAGGATAAGGAAAGTTTTTATCGCTATGTCTGTCTTAGGATTTTATTAAAACAATTTTGTGTTGCATTTCCAAGATAGAATTAATTGCCTTGTGTATTGTTACAACTTTTCTTTTTTTTCTAATATCCTTTAGTGTTGCTATGTTTAATGATTTAACAAATGGTGTTTTTCTTGTCAGTTTTGGATATTCTCCTGTAATGAATCAGACAGCTCTTTTTTTAATTTGTTCTAGTTTGTCAATGTTTTCTTTGGTGGATGGGTCCCTTAGAGAAGATGCATATTCTAGTACAGGTCTCACCAAAGTATTTTATTTTTATATTCTATTTCATCCGTTAAAGTTTCTCTATTTGTTTTGTTTGATTTGTAATTACTTCATTTACATAGGGATTCCATGATAATGTCTCATTTATTATTACTGCTAAGCATTATGCATCCTTAGTTTGGATTAGCTGTTTTCCCATAAATAAAATAATTTGCAAATATTTTTTTCTTTTTCTTTTTTACTCTCACTAAATAATTGACACTTTTTGGATGGAAAATATAGTCGTCTAATCATCCTCTACTTATCATCCACTCTGTACCATCCACTCTGTACCATCCGCTCTGTACCATCCACTCTGAACCATCCACTCTGTACCATCCGCTCTGTACCCTCGACTCTGTACCATCCACTCTCTACCATCCATTCTGTACCATCCACTCTGTACCATCCATTCTGTACCATCCACTCTGTACCATCCATTCTCTACCATCCACTCTCTACCATCCACTGTGTACCATCTACTCTGTACCATCCACTCTGTATCATCCACTCTTTACCATCCACTCTCTACCTTCCACTCTGTACCCTCCACTCTGTACCCTCCACTCTCTACCATCCACTCTGTACCATCCACTCTGTACCATCCACTCTGTACCATCCACTATGTACCCTCCATTCTCTACCACCCACTCTCTACCATCCACTCTGTACCATCCACTCTGTACCATCCACTCTCTACCTTCCACTCTGTACCATCCACTCTGTACCATCCACTCTGTACCATCCACTCTGTACCCTCCATTCTCTACCATCCACTCTCTACCATCCACTCTGTACCCTCCACTCTGTACCCTCCATTCTCTACCATCCACTCTCTACCATCCACTCTGTACCATCCACTCTCTACCACCCACTCTGTACCCTCCACTCTGTACCCTCCATTCTCTACCATCCACTCTCTACCATCCACTCCGTACCCTCCACTCTGTACCCTCCATTCTCTACCATCCACTCTCTACCATCCACTCCGTACCCTCCACTCTGTACCATCCATTCTCTACCATCCACTCTCTACCATCCACTCTGTACCATCCACTCTGTACCATCCACTCTGTACCATCCATTCTCTACCATCCACTCTCTACCATCCACTCTGTACCATCCACTCTCTACCATCCACTCTGTACCATCCACTCTGTACCCTCCATTCTCTACCATCCACTCTCTACCATCCACTCTGTACCATCCACTCTCTACCTTCCACTCTGTACCATCCACTCTCTACCATCCACTCTGTACCCTCCACTCTGTACCCTCCACTCTGTACCCTCCACTCTGTACCCTCCATTCAGTATCACCCAGCTGTTAATCCGCAGCCGGAGTGTAAACCCATAATTCCTCTCACAACCCTTGACCCCATTTCTCCCCCCTCCCCAACCTACTTTCACTGTTCACTGACCGTGGCAGACTCGATGAACCACGATCAGCAGAGCGATAGTGTCACATGTGTCAACAAAAAATATTACGCTGCACTTGCAAATATAAATATATAAATAAAAATCGACATGCGAAAAGATGGAAAGTATTAAATGGTATGGTTTAAAAAAACAAAAACAAATGGAAGGGAGAAAAGCGAATTCATTTTCTTAAACTCTGAATTTTAGAATCCATTTTAATTATTTGTAATAACTAGTTATTCACTTTTAATACTTAAGATCTCTCTCTACTTCACCAAATCAAGAGCGAGTATGCGCAAATAACCATGACGAATGACCCTCGCTGGGGTCAAACAATCAGTTTATGGTTGGCAAGCAAAGGTGCTGCAGAGGGGGGGTCATCGAGACCAACAATGCTTCTTGTGTTCACTATCGTTATTTCTTCACAGAATAACATGCATTTCGTAGTGTAGTAGTCATTACATCCGCCTAACACATGGAAGGTCCGCAGTTCAAGCCAACGCTGATACATTATTTTTATTTAATTTGTAAAAATGTTTATGTTTTAGCCAGTTCTTTTCCCCCTTTCTTTTTGAACATTGCTTCGCAACATGACTGTAAACTTTTTTTCTCAACGGTGGGACGTGCGATCCGTCGTTCTCAGTTACGGAAAAATAGTCATACACTCTCCTCAACAATAGGTACATGAATACTTCAGCAGTATATGGTGGCGAGGCAGAAATTATCGCCAGCCTCATCATTTTCTTCCGAGAACGTCCTTATACTTCTCCTCGAGTTTAAAATCCCTGTCAACATTTGTCTATACACCTGCTCTTTAGCGGTCCTTCCGATCATGGCTATTACGAAGTTCTATTGCCTCTCACACGTAATGACTTTCTGGAGCCATCTATTGACAACGTCGGTATGTCCACACAAATTTCACAGCCACCTTATCACACTGATGTGACGTCACCTTGCCACTATTCTGATAAACATGTACAACCGCATTTCAAAACACATTCTAATGAACGAAAAGATTCCGAAGAAGAATTTCAATCCACCATCTATTTATATAATTTACCAGAAATTGCACAAGACGAGGGCAAATAAGCTTGACGAATGACCCTTGCCAGGGTCGGCAAATCACAGTTTATAGTTGGCAAGCTAGGGTGGTGCAGGTAGCTAACCGCAGTGCGCATGTTTCGAGACCAACAATGCGTCGGTGGTTCTCTTCCCCCACCCCGAGGTTCACTCGCGTAGTTCTTATTTCTTCGTCCTGTAGTTTGTGTCCGCTCTTCCCCCTCCCCCTTGCTTTCTTTGCACTATTTATGAACAAGTCTGCGGCGTATGCTAAGCCGCGGGTCGCATCTAGTTTATAATATTTATTAAATATTTCCAATGACCTTACTCGCTTGATGTTATAATTACTGTACTTAAGTGGAATATATGTATTTGTACCAACTTGAATTTGATTCTATCATTACTCCCCCTTCCCCAACCCCACCCGATGTTCGCTAATGCGCGGTGTATAGGGGGGAGTACTTCTGACTGTGCCCCAGGTTTGAACGCCCGTTGAATAAATGTTATTGTTATGGACGTACTTCCTGGGCGAGCGTCACACAGTCTATAAACACGAGTACCTGCTATAGTAGACAGAAGTCAAGGTTATCTGATAACCATTTGAGTTGGCGTACACTAAATTTGAGTTGGCGTACACTAAATTTGAGTTGGCGTACACTAAATTTGAGTTGGCGTACACTAAATTTCCTAATCTGCCATATGGCAGGTGGGCGTGGTACAAACCATTTGTCAAATGATAGCGGCTCCCAATGTGGTCTCTTCTCTTGTCCTACCCGGCATCGCGAATTTTGTATTTACTGAGGACTGGTCTGAAATAATGATCATCAAAATAAAATGGGAACTTATAAAGCCTGGGACCCGTTGCTGGGTAACCAAGCTTTACGAAAACAAACAAAAAGAAATCAGCAAAAAAAAATAATAATAAAAAAATATTTTTTAAAAAAATTGATCAAATTATGCTTTGAAGACATTCAACAAATATTTAACAAAAATATACAATGACATGTCCAGCCATGGCCGGAACGCAACAGCAACGTTTATCGGTCAGATTGTTGGTCCATTAAGTAAAATATGACAATATATTTTCCTGAATGCAGTTTTGAAGATCTTAGTGTAGTTCTGCAAATATTAGGAATGTGTAATGGGAGAGAATCTCATCGATTCGAAGCGCAAAAACAAGAAGATCGTCCGTCGTATGATAACTAAAGGTTAGATTAAAGACGCTTATAAACACTTGCAACGTGACAGCTTCTTTATTCATGTTTGTCTTTAGTGACCGCACAATAATTTGATTATAGAAGAGCGTGTTTCCATTCTGAACTCTAAACCTGCAATAATAAATGAACCAATCAATCAATCATTTAAAACCTTGTATCAACCTAGAATCATAACGACTCACAAACAGTGCTCAAATAAAGCGCATGCCGATTTTTGAGATATTAAAACATCATCAGAAATATAAACACTGATTTTTTGTTGTAATAAAAAGGCGCACAAAGAAAAGCTATAATTAAATTCTGGAAGTAGCGTGATCCCTGACCATCTGCATACGATGGTCATTATAGGATGAGATGATCTTATCGATTAGTTTAGCCATCGGTTGTTATACAGACATTTGGCCATAATCAGACGAAGAACAGTTTTACTAGTGACACTAATACTACACATTTGTATCTCATTTAACGAACGAAACAACATACAGCTATAGAATCTATTGACGTATTTAAAAAGTCTTATTTTCGTCTAGACATATAATTTGATCGCTGTTCAACTGTGCTCAGTCCGGCTAAACTTCTGTTTAGGATTGGACTTGGCAAACACAACTATATTTGTTTTATAACAATGCCATTTTCTTGGATGACATTGTCACTTTTCGTGGCTACACAATCATTGACTGATGACTGTTATTGATGATAGAACAATGCCACTAACAGTTTAACTTGTGATGAGGAGAATGAGTGAGTGAGCGAGTGAGTGAGTTAGAGAAAGAGAGAGTGAGGCAGTTAGCGAAAGAGAGTGAGAGAGAGAGGGAGAGAGTGAATGAGTGAGTGTGTGAGTGTGCGTGTGTGTGTGTGTGAGTGTGCGTGTGTGTGTGTGCGTGTGTGTGTGTGAGTGTGTGTGTGAGTGTTTGTGTGGATGAATGTGTGTGTGTGAGTGTGTGTGAGTGTGTGTGTGTGTGTGTGTGAGCTTGTGTGTGAGTGTGGGTGTGTGTGTGTGAGTGTGTGTGTGTGTGTGAGTGTGTGTGAGTGTGTGTGTTAGTGTGTGTGAGTGTGTGTGTGTGTGAGTGTGCGTGTGTGTGTGTGTGAGTGTGTGAGTGTGTGTGTGTGTGAGTGTGTGTGTGTGTGAGTGTGTGTGAGTGTGTGTGTGTGTGAGTGTGTGTGAGTGTGTGTGTGTGTGTATGTGTGTGAGTGTGTGTGTGTGAGTGTGTGTGAGTGTGTGTGTGTGTGAGTGTGTGTGAGTGTGAGTGTGTGTGTGTGTGTGTGAGTGTGTGTGAGTGCGTGTGTGTGTGTGTGAGTGTGTGTGTGTGAGTGTGAGTGTGTGTGTGAGTGTGTGTGTATGAGTGTGTGTGAGTGTGTGTGTGTGAGTGTGTGTGAGTGTGTGTGAGTGTGTGTGTGTGTGAGTGTGTGTGTGTGAGTGTGAGTGTGTGAGTGTGAGTGTTTGTGTGTGTGTGAGTGTGTGAGCGTCAGTGTGACTGTGTGTGTGTGTGTGTGAGTGTGAGTGTGTGTGTGTGTGTGTGTGTGTGTGTGTGTGTGTGTGTGAGGAAGGGTACCAACCGCTAGTTTCGGTTGGATTGGGTCAAGATGTTTACCACCACCAACCTCCCTGTTTAAATCCCTTATATGAACTTGCTTTGTAAGCTTAATCGGACATCCGAACCGACTATTTGTTTATAATTCTTTCACGTGCCAGTTCAAGTTCACGCGTTGACGCCGACCGTCACTGTTAACACCCCTTACCGTCCCTGCGCCGGATTTAAAACCAGGGGAGATAATTCTGTTTCAGTCTGTAAATGTCGCGTTTAAACATAATCACTACTTTTAGTTATGTCTCATATATAAGGGATTTATAGTCAAATACTTTGTTTTTACATCTATTTATTCCAAGATAAAATAAAACCCAGACAGACGAAGATGCCGCCCCTGAAATAAGTGACACCTTTTTTTCGCCGCTGGCCATATCACACAGAATGTCAGACTGCCAAAGGGGCCGTCCATAAATGACGTCACGCAATTTTTGCCGATTTTTACCCCCCTCCCTCCTCGTCACGCGTCGTCACAAAAACTTAGAACCCCCCCCCCTTTTTCGAAAAATACGTCACAAATCGTTGACAAAAAAAACCCCAAAAAAAAACCAGACTTTATTTTCTATTTGAAAATAAGTATGTTTCAAATCACTTTTATTGTCATTTAAGTATTTATTTAGTGAAGATCTACATTGTAATATCGTAACCCGTGTGAAGCTTTTTTTTTAAAACGTTTAACCCGGCCTTCAGAAAACGATCTGTGTTAACATCCTTAGATTATATTTTATTTTAATGCATACAAATTAAACATTGACTATTAATCATCACGGTTAAAGTCTTTGTTTAGAAAAAAATAATTAAAAATAACATTTTTAACATGTATTTTTTAAAAATCCATCAATTGACTGACGGGCATCCCGTAAGAAAGAGGTCGGCGAACAGACGTTAATATCCTCATCTGGGGTCAAAAAGAGAATTCTTGGGGGTAATGCAGACTCATTTGGGACATATAACATCCACTACAATCCATTAGATATATTAAAATACGTCATGTGTACGTGTACGCTTGGAACATATGCCCATTATTGAACCGGTTCCTTCCAGAAAATGCATTTTTTTTAAAATTTGACAACTATGTTGATTTCAAACCTACGTACTATACGAAGACACCTAAATCTACCCTACTTTCATTTATATTGACACGAGTGACAATAATCTTAATCTACATGACTTGTCTGTATCACGTATCCTTTCTGTGATATTTAAAATTAACGCCTTAAAAACTGAGCTAAGAAGAAAAGTTGTTTTGTGCTCCTCTCGAATTTTCAAGAATTTGATGCATTCAAGCAATAAAGTTAATGAATACTTGACTAATTTTAAATGGTCTCATTTACCATTATATCTAGCACAGTGCTTCTCAAACTTTTTAGTATGGCGGACCGCAGGAATTTTTTCCATTGCACCAGGGACCGGTGCACTATTTTCCCTGCACTGACGACAATTTTTTCTGTCATTTTTTGAGAAGTACTGATCTAGAAGACTAGAATGGCCAGGGGCGTTTGACCAAAAATTAATCGAACAATTATATCAAACTTAAAATTAAAACGTTTTTAATTCTATCAAATAGATTACATCCCCCCTCCCCTTTTAAAGGAAAAAAAGGATATTCCGTGTCGTTTTGACTTAAAATATCTACACATAATCCTATTCAGATCATTTTTAGACACTTGTCATGATTGTAAAACTCACCAGTAGCATTTTGGGGAGGGGGGGGGGCTAACGACGCTCCCCCAAATCCCCGAGTCATGTGAGCAGGACCTAGAGTCTGTGGGTTGGGGGGGGGTAACACACACATAAATTTGTATATTTTGGGGTAACGGGCAAAAACGTTCGACTCCTGCCATGAGAGAACCAAACGGAGCTGCGGTTACATCACAAATGCTTTGATGTCAACGTCAAACGACGCAGTGTAACAATTTCATACGTTATCTTGTGGATTCTCAAACTTAAGGATTATAAGTAGATTTAATTTTCGTGCCTTGATAGCTTACGCCAACCAGCGTCTGATGGCCTACCGACCGGCACATTGAGAAGCACTGATTTAAAAAAGAAATAAAAAAGAAACTAAAAATCATTAAAAAAAATTGTAAGCGATCAAATATTTCAGTGGAAGTTTTATTTAAAGTTACCCTTTTGATGTGACGTCACATTTCTTCAACCCCCCTCCCTCCCCCAGGTCAGGCATCGTCACAAAAGTGTGACCCCCTCCCCTCTAGATGCGTGACGTCATTTATGGACGGCCCCAAAGGTCATGTTTAAAGAATCGTCACGTGGGGATAGCATAAAACCAAGGAGGTTTGATTAGCTGGAGGTGGCGTCTGCTATCAGATGGTAGTTAGCGGGTGAAGCCAGTGGTTGGCGGCATATCGCCATATTGTTGGACTCAAAACATTCCACCAGCTTTCATTACCATACCAGTTTTCATTACCATACCAGTTTTCATTGCCATACCAGCTTTCATTGCCATACCAGCTTTCATTGCCATACCAGCTTTCATTGCCATACCAGCTTTCATTGCCATACCAGCTTTCATTGCCATACCAGCTTTCATTGCCATACCAGCTTTCATTGCCATACCAGCTTTCATTGCCAGAACAGCTTTCATTGCCAGAACAGCTTTCATTGCCAGAACAGCTTTCATTGCCAGAACAGCTTTCATTGCCAGAACAGCTTTCATTGCCAGAACAGCTTTCATTGCCAGACCAGCTTTCATTGCCAGACCAGCTTTCATTGCCAGACCAGCTTTCATTGCCAGACCAGCTTTCATTGCCAGACCAGCTTTCATTGCCAGACCAGCTTTCATTGCCAGACCAGCTTTCATTGCCATACCAGCTTTCATTGCCATACCAGCTTTCATTGCCATACCAGCTTTCATTGCCATACCAGCTTTCATTGCCATACCAGCTTTCATTGCCATACCAGCTTTCATTGCCATACCAGCTTTCATTGCCATACCAGCTTTCATTGCCATACCAGCTTTCATTGCCATACCAGCTTTCATTGCCATACCAGCTTTCATTGCCATACCAGCTTTCATTGCCATACCAGCTTTCATTGCCATACCATCTTTCATTGCCATACCAGCTTTCATTGCCATACCAGCTTTCATTGCCATACCAGCTTTCATTGCCATACCATCTTTCATTGCCATACCAGCTTTCATTGCCAGAACAGCTTTCATTGCCAGAACAGCTTTCATTGCCAGACCAGCTTTCATTGCCAGACCAGCTTTCATTGCCAGACCAGCTTTCATTGCCAGACCAGCTTTCATTGCCAGACCAGCTTTCATTGCCAGACCAGCTTTCATTGCCAGACCAGCTTTCATTGCCAGACCAGCTTTCATTGCCAGACCAGCTTTCATTGCCAGACCAGCTTTCATTGCCAGACCAGCTTTCATTGCCAGACCAGCTTTCATTGCCAGACCAGCTTTCATTGCCAGACCAGCTTTCATTGCCAGACCAGCTTTCATTGCCAGACCAGCTTTCATTGCCAGACCAGCTTTCATTGCCAGACCAGCTTTCATTGCCAGACCAGCTTTCATTGCCAGACCAGCTTTCATTGCCAGACCAGCTTTCATTGCCAGACCAGCTTTCATTGCCAGACCAGCTTTCATTGCCAGACCAGCTTTCATTGCCATACCAGCTTTCATTGCCATACCAGCTTTCATTGCCATACCAGCTTTCATTGCCATACCAGCTTTCATTGCCATACCAGCTTTCATTGCCATACCAGCTTTCATTGCCATACCAGCTTTCATTGCCATACCAGCTTTCATTGCCATACCAGCTTTCATTGCCATACCAGCTTTCATTGCCATACCAGCTTTCATTGCCATACCATCTTTCATTGCCATACCAGCTTTCATTGCCATACCAGCTTTCATTGCCATACCAGCTTTCATTGCCATACCAGCTTTCATTGCCATACCAGCTTTCATTGCCAGACCAGCTTTCATTGCCAGACCAGCTTTCATTGCCAGACCAGCTTTCATTGCCAGACCAGCTTTCATTGCCAGACCAGCTTTCATTGCCAGACCAGCTTTCATTGCCAGACCAGCTTTCATTGCCAGACCAGCTTTCATTGCCAGACCAGCTTTCATTGCCAGACCAGCTTTCATTGCCAGACCAGCTTTCATTGCCATACCAGCTTTCATTGCCATACCAGCTTTCATTGCCATACCAGCTTTCATTGCCATACCAGCTTTCATTGCCATACCAGCTTTCATTGCCATACCAGCTTTCATTGCCATACCAGCTTTCATTGCCATACCAGCTTTCATTGCCATACCAGCTTTCATTGCCATACCAGCTTTCATTGCCATACCAGCTTTCATTGCCATACCATCTTTCATTGCCATACCAGCTTTCATTGCCATACCAGCTTTCATTGCCATACCAGCTTTCATTGCCATACCAGCTTTCATTGCCAGACCAGCTTTCATTGCCAGACCAGCTTTCATTGCCAGACCAGCTTTCATTGCCAGACCAGCTTTCATTGCCAGACCAGCTTTCATTGCCAGACCAGCTTTCATTGCCAGACCAGCTTTCATTGCCAGACCAGCTTTCATTGCCAGACCAGCTTTCATTGCCAGACCAGCTTTCATTGCCAGACCAGCTTTCATTGCCAGACCAGCTTTCATTGCCAGACCAGCTTTCATTGCCAGACCAGCTTTCATTGCCAGACCAGCTTTCATTGCCAGACCAGCTTTCATTGCCAGACCAGCTTTCATTGCCATACCAGCTTTCATTGCCATACCAGCTTTCATTGCCATACCAGCTTTCATTGCCATACCAGCTTTCATTGCCATACCAGCTTTCATTGCCATACCAGCTTTCATTGCCATACCAGCTTTCATTGCCATACCAGCTTTCATTGCCATACCAGCTTTCATTGCCATACCAGCTTTCATTGCCATACCAGCTTTCATTGCCATACCAGCTTTCATTGCCAGAACAGCTTTCATTGCCATACCATCTTTCATTGCCATACCAGCTTTCATTGCCATACCAGCTTTCATTGCCATACCAGCTTTCATTGCCATACCATCTTTCATTGCCATACCATCTTTCATTGCCATACCAGCTTTCATTGCCATACCAGCTTTCATTGCCATACCAGCTTTCATTGCCATACCAGCTTTCATTGCCATACCAGCTTTCATTGCCATACCAGCTTTCATTGCCATACCAGCTTTCTCATTCTGGTAACGACTCCAATGAGCTTCGTATTGTACCATCCCTTTTTGTCTAAAGTCTGCTAAGACTCTAGTTCATTTCTGGTGGTCTAGATATTCTAATAGGTCACTTACAAATAGCTGTAATGTATGTAAGGTTATTTATTCGGTCAGCTGATGGAGGGCTACAGAGCCTGGTCTTATATTAATAATACGCTAACAATATCGAAATGAAGTTCTACTACTATACATTTATTAACATTACAGGGGTCAGCGGAGGACTTTCTTAGTCTTAGTGTATCATTTATATTGTGGCTTTGCGTGGGCTCGATCCCACGCCCTTCAACTTTGTGAGGCGAGCGCACTACTGACTTCGCTATCCAGCCGCTTTATCTTATGTAGTTAAGTAATATCTATACTTTTAACTTTTGAACTTAATACTTTTTTCTTGTATTGAAATTGTTTTGATATATTTTGCATGGATTTTAACGATTTCATGATCAACGCTTATTAATTTGTTTATTTTGTTCTATATTAATAATTTAATGTATTACTTAATTTGTAACTTAACTTATTTTGTATAGTATTGTGGCGTTAAGTTTTAGTTAAATTTACTAGATTAAATATTAATTCATTTTGGCTTATGCACATGTAAAACAACTGGTATATTTTGGTCAGATAAATAAAATGGCTTTCTAAATACATGCCTGCACTTCAGTACTTTTCAAATCATTATTATTAGATTATTATCCAGATCTACACGCACTAAACTGGTGACCCTGACGTGATAATCATAATGACTGAAGAAATAATAGATCGGTTAAGTCAGTTACTATCTGCACAAAACCAACAGCAACAAGGGGCCATAGGCCTGAATGCAGTCTCGCTGAAGTTACCTGACTTCTGGACAAAATCTCCTGAAGTTTGGTTTGCCAGAATTGAGGCGCAGTTTGGCATAAAAAACATAAACAATGACCAAACAAAATACGATTATGTTGTTAGCACCCTCGATGTCAATACAGCGGAGGAAGTGCAGGCTGTGCTCATTAATCCTCCAACTGAGAATAAATATGAGCACCTAAAGGCTTCTCTGCTGAAAACCTATGGAAAGAGCCAGGCCCAGAAGGATGCAGAGCTGCTAAATTTATCTGGTCTGGGGGATCGTAGGCCTACAGTAGAGAGTTTTTGCCCATCGCCTTTTTCTCTCGGAAACTTTCAACAGCTGAAAAAAACTACAGTGCTTTTGATAGAGAACTCCTAGCAGCATATAGTGCTATAAAACATTTCCGACACTTCTTAGAAGGGAGAAATTTTACACTTCTCACAGACCATAAACCACTGACCCAGTCACTCACAAGTCAAACAGAACGATCACCCCGACAGAGTCGACACCTTTCCTTCATTGCTGAGTTCACATCTGATATCCAGCACATCAGCGGAAAAAATAATGTTGTGGCGGACACACTGTCTCGGGCTGCCACATCACACGGACCTGGCATCAATGTCGAACAGACTATCAATGACGCTGTACACGCTGTTTCACAGGATAGACCAACATCAGATCTACTGAGTCCCTTGGCAGGAGATTTTCAACGTCTTTCTCTTGACCAAGAAAGATCAGGTGAAATGACACTTTACGGTACACCGGATACAGGACTTCAGCTAAAATACATACAAACCGAAGGCATAGCTGTGCTCTGCGACGTCTCCACAGGGTAAGCCTAGACCAATTCTACCTCAATCATGGACTCGTAAAGTGTTTGACTGTATTCATTCGCTGTCCCATGCCGGAGTACGTCCAACTCAACAATCCATTAGTCAACGGTTCGTGTGGTGGGGCATGAAGAAAGATATCCGCAAATGGTGCAAAGAATGCCACGCATGTCAAGTTTCCAAAGTACATCGCCATACTAAAGCACCTCTCATAAAACAACCAGCTCCCGCCGCAAGATTCCGAAGTCTACACGTAGACCTTGTAGGCCCATTACCTCACAGTCAAGGAATGACCTACCTTTTCACCATCATAGACCGATTTACCAGATGGCCAGAAGCCATTCCCCTCCCGGACGCTCAAGCTGCCACGTGCGCACAAGCCTTGGTTCACCATTGGATCTCTCGTTTTGGGGATACCCGAAGACATTACTTCTGACAGAGGCCCCCAGTTCACATCCGTCTTGTGGGCAGAGTGCAACAAACTTTTAGGTATCCATCACAAAATGACCACTGCTTATCATCCACAGTGCAACGGTATGGTCGAACGTTTTCACAGGCAACTTAAGGCTTCGCTAAAGGCTCGTGCATCTGACACTGACTGGTTCGCAGAACTGCCTATTGTACTGTTGGGCATTCGCTCCTCATGGAAAGTTGATCCTAATTGCTCGCCTGCAGAGTTAGTGTATGGTACCACTCTCCGCCTACCTGGGGAGTTCCTACAACCTGTTGAGGGCCATACACTTGAACCCGACTCCTCGTATCTCAAACTTCTTCAGCGAACAATGAGAAAAGTAGAGCCACATGTCCCTTCGTTTCATAGCGAACTATCAACATATGTCCCCACAAACTTGGCCTCGACAGGATATGTTTACGTTAGAAATGATAAACATCGACACCCACTCCAACGACCATACGACGGACCGTATAAAATAATTAAGACAGATGATAAATACTTTACTTTACAACTTGGTAAACGCATAGACAAAGTTTCGATTGATCGTTTGAAAGCTGCCTTCATCCAAGATGTCTCGACTCCGCATGTCCACCAACCATCATCTTGTCCAAAGAACACTATTCAAAAACCCCCACCCCCCTACAACCGACAACAATCGAGAACAAGTTGCACCTACAATCACCACACGCAGTGGTCGAACTTCACGCACTCCAAAGTGGCTATATGACGATTAATTCTCATTGGTGCAATTTCGGTTTAATTGTTATTTGTTAATGTGAGAATGCAATGTTAGCCTGCTGCTTGTTGTATACAATATTTTTTGTTTCCTCTTTCTCTCTATTATCACTTATTTCCTCTATGACAGAATATCTTATCTACAAGAAATTTCTTCCTTTTTAAATCCCTTATATTAACTTCGCGGCCGACTCTCTCTCTCTCTCTCTCTGTCATCATCTCATGGGCTCGGCGGGCGGAAAAACAAAAGTCGAAAATGACCCACTTCCAATGATCCGATCGAACTGAAATTTGGCACACGGACCCGTCTTACCTAACAATGCATCGTATCAAAATTTCAGATCGATCGAACGTACCGTAATTAAATTAATGCATTTTTAGTTTATCCTTATATGAGGTATGTAATTTAAAATCACGATTTGTTATTGTTTTTTTGCCACGTGAAAGTTTGAGCATTGAGGCGACCCAACGAAACGACGGTGCGCTTTTGTTTACATTTTACGTGTCACTCTGAGCTCGGTCAAGCGAATCGGTGACCAGACTTTTCCCCTCTCCCCCTCCCACCCACCCCTCCCCCCCACCCCTCCCCCCCTAGGGTTATGAAGCAAACTTGTGTTAAGACAGATTCAGTCTGTAAATGTTTGAAAAATCAATACTGTTAGTTATGTCTCATATATAAGGGATTTATAGTCAAAAACTTTGTTTTTACGGGTTTGTTTTTTAAATCCCTTATATTAACTTCGCGGCCGGTCATCTCATCATCCCATGGGCGGGCGGGCGGAAAAACAAAAGTCGAAAATGACCCACTTTCCGTGATCCGATCGAGCTGATATTTGGCACACGGACCCGTCTAACCTAACAATGCATCGTATCAAAATTTCAGATCGATCGATCGTACTGTAATTAAATTAATGCATTTTTAGTTTATCCTTATATGAGGTATGTAATTCAAATTCAAGGTTTGTTATTGTTTTTTTCCCACGTGAAATGTTGAGTTGACGCTTTGAGGCGACCCATCGACGTACCCGCGTGCTTTTGTTTACATTTTACGTGTCATGCTGAACTCGGTCAAGCGAATCGGTGACCAGACTTTTCCCCCTCTACCACCCCCCCCCCAGGGTTATGAAGCAAAGTTGAGTTACGACAGATTCAGTCTGTAAATATTTGTAAGTACTTTTAGTTATGTCTCATATATAAGGGATTTATAGTCAAAAACTTTGTTTTTTAGGGTTTGTTTTATTTAAATCCCTTATATTAACTTCACCGCCGGTCATCTCATCATCTCATGGGCTGGCGGAAAAACAAAAGTCAAAAATGACCCACTTCCAGTGATCCGATCCAGCTGAAATTTGGCACACGGACCCGTCTAATTTAACAATGCATCGTATCAAAATTTCAGATCGATCGAGCGTACCGTAATTAAATTAATGCATTTTTAGTTTATCCTTATATGAGGTATGTAATTCAAATTCACGGTTTGTTATTGTTTTTTTCTTCCACTTCCACGTGAGTTTGAGTTGACGCCGACCGTCGTGCCGACACCCCCTCAAGTCCCACCCCCATTTATTAAAGACAAGGGACATCACTCGGTGTCAGTCTGTCAATGTTTGTAGCGTTTGAAAATAATCAATACTGTTAGTTATGTCTCATATATAAGGGATTTATAGTCAAAAACTTTGTTTTTACGGGTTTGTTTATTTCGTATTAATCAATATATTCGCATTGTACAATGCTGGGAGTGGGGTTATGTGGCGTTAAGTTTTAGTTAAATTTACTAGATTAAATATTAATTCATTTTGGCTTACACACATGTAAAAAACCTGGTATGTTTTGGTCAGATAATTAAAATGGCTTTCTAAATACATGCCTGCACTTCAGTACTTTTCAAATCATTATTATTAGATTATTATCCAGATCTACACGCACTAAAGTATAATTATAATATTCACAATAGACAGTTTTTAAATTATAAGAATAAATAAGATATATATATATAACACGTGAGACAAGCAAATTTTATATTTTTAAGTTCGCAAATCAACTGTCATTTAAAGTTCAATGGAAAAAAACAAAGAATATAAAATTATTAAAATGATATAACTTATATCATATATTTAAAATGTTTCAATGTAAATACTGAATTGAAAGTATTGAATGATTGACTACTGGCAACATACTAGTCAATGTCAAAGAAGTTGAAAATGAAAGCCAACACTGAGCCTGTCCCAATTACCAAGGCTCCCGTTCAAAATATTACAATAACTAGGGGCAAGTACCCGGCTTTTCCAGGGTTTAACAACAACAACAGCAACAACGACAGCAACAACAACAGCAACAACGACAAAAACAACAACAGAAACAGCAACAGCAACAAAAACAACAAAATCAACAACATAACAACAACAAAAAAACAACTACAACAACAACAGCAACAACAACAAAGCAACAACAACATGAAGGACATTGTCGTCGCAGGGCAAGGGATGTGGACAACAACAACAACAGCAAAAACAACACAAAAGCAGCAACAGCAACAACAACAGCAACAACAACAGCAACAACAACAGCAACAACAACAGCAACAACAACAAAAACAAAACAACAACAAAAACATCAACAACAAAACAACAACAAAACAAAAATTACAACAACAACAGCAACAACAACAAAGCAACAACAACAAAACAACAACTACAACAACAAAAGCAACAACAAAAGCAACAGCAACAACAAAATTATTTTATGGCGATAATCGCCTTCTTGTTAATCTCGACACCAAAATGTTTATTATTTTGCGTCATTATTTTACGTCTTAATTTTCAATAATTTTTTATTTTATATAGCTCATATAAGGAAAAATTACATTTTGGGCCCCCGGCCCCCAGTATCTTATATATATGGAACGAACCCTGTTTAATAACCTTTCCGGTATAATTTTGTGTACGTGTACCAAATTTCACGTTATTTGGTTGTCTGGATCTTGAGTTATTAGGGAACAGACAGACAACCAGACAGACAACAAATGCGTCTTATATGTGTAAATAAAGATATAACATACACACTACACAGCTTCAAATGTTTTGAGTCGCTCAAGATGGCTGCTGCGGGTGGGGGTCTGGCTTCAGCCTAGTGACGTCACGCCGCCTCCAGCTAATCAAACCTCCTTGCATGAAACGATATAAATCTCCAAACATAGAAAAGCGAAGATTTCGAGTCTTTGAAATAACGGAGCATCATCTCCCTTGGATCAACATGTTGATAAACTAATACGTTTTCAGCTTCTGTGAGGGAAATTTGAGTTAATGAACCTTCGCGGCCATGTTTGTAGATTAATTAATCTAAATTACCTTGATGTTGATGACAATTATAACCCTTCCTAACCCTCAGCATCATGACGTCATTACTTAACCTTATTTAAAATATCCTCGGGGTAAATGACGCTGACACCAATGACGTAGTTTTAATTAGACAAAATCCTGTTGATTGAAATTTTAAATAAAATTCATTTAGATTTTTCCGTGTAAGAATATATATGTCGCTTTGTGTTTTTTTTTAATTTCGATGATTTAAAAGTTTTTAAAAATAAGCAGCAACAACTAAACCAAAACTCCTCAAAGAAAATGTGATACAGCATGTTTCATTGCGAATCAAATACAGGAAAAACGTATCCAAAAATATATATAAAATTCTAGAGGAACTAATAACAAAAACTATTTCAAATATTGTTGATGATAACATTGGAACAATCTTGATAGTCACAGTTTCAGTTTGACTTTATGCCATCTCGCGATGTCCCGTCAAATACACGCCTCTAGGTGAGTTATAGCACATCACCCAAAAAATGTAAAGATCTATTGACATGTGTGATGACCGAGATAAACTTTACGAATAACAATTTTAAAAAAACAACAGAAAACAAACTTCTAGGTGTTGACGCACTCCAAGATCTCCATTGAGCAGCAACAAACTGACAGAAATGTAAAACATAAATATCCGCCCTATGAGCCTTCTAGGATGAAAAGGAAATTCAATCAATCGACTAATTGTGAATGTTGTGATCTATGAATGTCTATGTTGGTGAGAAGTTTGAGAACCTTACAGATTAAACCCAAACATCTGGAAACATTCGCACATCCATAGTGTTATACAAGGTCAACATAACATTTCTGACCTTACATAACATATTTGACCTTACATAACATATTTGACCTTACATAACATATTTGACCTTACATAACATATTTGACCTTACATAACTTTTTTGACCTTACATAACAAAATTAACATATTTGACTTCATTTCAGAAGAAAGGGGCCATTATACAGCTTTTTGACAAAGTTTAAAAAATTTACATAACATTACGGCGAAAAAATCCACTAACAATGTCTCAAAGAGTTATTAAACGTAAATTTAAAAATAGCAAAAAAATAACAGATATTTTGGAGAGGCCTTGAAATGGTCGTGTTAAAGCCAATTTTTTTGTATTATTTCTATTTTTTCCCCCGTTTGATTCTGACGAGGATCAACATATTTCATTGACAGCCAGCATAGGAAACAAAAGCAAAGATCACGTGACGCCATAGTTTCAAAAGCCTGTAACCTGAGTCTCGCGTTAATTCGGAATGATCAATTATTCATAAACATCTTGTTTGCAAACCAAAGCGATGGAGATAACCTTCCCTGGGCCGCTCAAGGACCTTGTTACAAAATGCATAAATAAACAGCGTTCAGTTTTACGACTGCGCCCCACAGGAACAGGTCAGCTGTAATTGGTGGGCCGTTTAAGGCCAGCAGTGCCCCGATGATGTCGAAATACGACATTTGAATTAATTGCAAAATCTGTGACGAATATCACAACCCTTTTCTGGAAGGAATTATCTGCCCCTTTACGGTTATTTTAAAACAAGAAAACTAATACTGGAATAGCAAGGAAGAAAAAAAGAAGAAGAAAATTCTTAACCTAAAATTAAAACAAAAAAACAAAACAAAAAAAAAGGTTTAGTGATCAATAGGCATCCATAACCGTTCCAACTCTTTTTATTTTTTAAAAAATCCACCTACATCCATTTTTAAAAAAATCACATTACAATGTTCCGTGTTCTGCACATTGATTCATCTGTGAAATTTTTCAACTCATTGTAGAATAAAATTACTTCTTAATCTTAAGAAACGTACAAGTGTCACAACTCATGACAGAACTACTGCTAATCAAACGTCGCATTGATTAACACTGTGGGAATAATGAATGTTCAGTGCTATGATATCTGCGTTGTTGGGAATGGATGAAGACGTCAGACAAACCCATTCAGCGTTAACCAGGAGTAGATGAACTTGAAAATCCATCTGTTGTTTAGCACAAGGAGTAGATGGACGTGAAAAGTCCATCTGTTGTTTAGCACGAGGAGTAGATTAATTTGAAAAGTCCATCTGTTGTTTAGCACGAGGCATGTAAAACTGTTTAAAAATGTCGTTTAGTTATTTAAGAATTTCGCATTCGTTGAGGTCAAAAAGAAGAAATTGTGTGTGTGTTGGGCGTGGTCAGCAGACATTTTACCGTGTATACCAAATTGTATAAAGCTCTATATTTACCGTGTACCTGCCACATCTCGTCATGAATAACAAGTTGTACAATGTTCTATATTTACTGTGTACCTGTCCAACCTCAGCCATTATCTAATATTTACATGTAAATGTAACAACATGACCACTATTTAATTTTCATCACTCCCTTAAGCCACTGGGCATTATAAATACGTATGTCCCGTTGTTTCTTCTCTTTATTTAAAATTTAAGGTTTATTATACCCTTACCGAAATATTCAAACAAATTTCTGTCATTTTAATGACTGATAATGACAGATTGACTTAGTGATATTTAATAACAAACGTTTTTATTTTTCTCAATCATCTGTAATTGTTTACATCGCTGTATCGAATGATGAAGGGGTCACCACCCACTTAATTGCCTGATCTTTAACATCCCAGTCTTATATGTCTTTTTACACAATTACCCGTCCCATAATATTAGCTTCCATTCCAGTACTGTCCTTTTCTGTTGAGACAACATTCCATTTCTCTGTCCGATCTTGTGTACGCCTCCTGGCCTCCATTGTTCAATATTTACTTGTCCTTTTCATGCACTATTTTTTTAGAATTTTAGGAAGGTGATAGACTATCAGACGATGAGACGATTTTACAACAGACACAAAGGGCCAGCCTTTGGGGCGTGGTTACCAGGATATGGCTCGCAGACAAATGTTCTATTATAAAAAAAGTTCTTCAGACTACTTTAAAAAAAAAGTCTCCATGTCTGAATTAAGCTTAACCTTACCACGTATCAACCAGACTATGAAGCCATCAGCAAAGCCATGCAGCACCAAAAGTCACATTAATAGTATGAAGTACATGTAACTCATTATTGATTAGCAACAGCATAACGATGTTCTTAAAATGATTTCAGAGACATAATTATTGTACTTTTAGTTTTGAAATTAGGGGCCGTCCATAAATGACGTCACGCACCTAAGAAAAAAAGAAGGGGGGGGGTCACACATTTGTGACGTTGTTTGACGTGAGAGAGGGGGGTATTTAAGAAATATGACGTCACATCAAAACGCACAAAATTGAATAAAAGTTCCAATTAAATATTGTATATCTTACAATCAATTTAATGTCGTTTTAAATTGTAGCTTCTCGTGTGTTACGATATTTAAGTGCAGCCTTATACTAAATACATACTTAAGTTTTTGTGACAAAGTGTGACGAGGGGGGAGGGGGGGGGAATTGGCCAAAATCGCGTGACGTCATTATGGACGGCCCCTTACTCAAAATGCACACATTTACTTTAATTTTTTTAAATTTTAAACATAATGTATGGCTCTCACAGAATTATTACTTTTCAAAATTTTTTGTGTATATGGTTCTCTCACACAAAAAGTTTCCCGCCCCTTGCATATAAAACTTTTAAATAAAATACAAGTTACACCAACGAACACAAGCCATATTTGTTTACTATAAGAATGTTTCACTTACAACATACAACCCTTACACCCCATCGTTCATTCCCAGTCGGGCATTATAAATCACTGCAGCGTCCTACACTTAAACCCAACAACCTAGGGGCGTAGCCTGTACAATGTGGGGCAATGCAGCATTCATCATTATCGCGCTCAGATGGTATCTTGGAAGAGATTTTTTAAAACAAAAAGACACAGCCGCCCTGTATTTGATCCCGATATGACCTGGGGGCAGTTTAGTGGGCGTCAGTTCAGGGGGAGGGGGTCATTTATCAAGTGAGACGCACTGTGTGTTTATCTAAAGGTTCCAGCTTTAAGCACCGTACTTGTGACGTCCAGATGTGTGCGATAGGGCAGACATATTGATAGACGATATTCAAAGCAACGTTGGTTTTGTGTTAGGCAACTGTAAGGTTCTGGGTTGATAGGTTGGCATAGTTTGATAGGTTGGCATAGTTTGATGGGTTGGCATAGTTTGATAAGTTGGTATAGTTTGATAGGTTGGCATAGTTTGATAGGTTGGTATAGTTTGATAGGTTGCCATATTTTGATAGGTTGGCCTAGTTTGATGGGTTGGCATAGTTTGATGGGTTGGCATAGTTTGATAGGTTGGCCTAGTTTGATAGTATGGCATAGTTTGATAGGTTGGCATAGTTTGATAGGTTGGCCTAGTTTGATAGTATGGCATAGTTTGATAGGTTGGCATAGTTTGATAGGTTGGCCTAGTTTGATAGTATGTCATAGTTTGATAGGTTGGCCTAGTTTGATAGTATGCCATAGTTTGATAGTATGCCATAGTTTGATAGGTTGGCCTAGTTTGATAGTATGCCATAGTTTGATAGTATGGCCTAGTTTGATAGTATGGCATAGTTTGATAGGTTGGACTAGTTTGATAGTATGGCATAGTTTGATAGGTTGGCCTAGTTTGATAGTATGGCGTATAGAAAACACATAGAGAGTTTGTTATATGATGTTTTCAATTGTTACCCCGTAATATTCCATGTAAATTAAAGGATTATTTTTTATTGAGGCTCACACATTTTCGTCAATCATTCTGCATATTCAGGGGGAAAAAAGAAGAAAAAATCAACAACGGAAAAGCTTTTCATTGAGTAAGTCTGGGAATTGATGACAACAAATGAATTACGATCAGGTCGTATTTGTTTCTCTTCACTAGGAAACAGAGCTACGCAAATAAAATCAAACAAATGTTACTCAGCATATGCATAAAACTCGATCAATATATACCGAAAGACTTTACAAAATATATTCCGAAAAACATTACAGAAAAGAATTGAAAACTTCATTCAGTCAAAGGAGCATATTCTCAAAGCGTGTGTATGCTTCACAAGTCATTCCTCCGATCAATTCTAGTAAAATAAATACGACATGCGGCGCAGCATACGCCGCAGACTTACTCATAGGTAGTGCAAAGAAAAGGGGGTAGTGCAAAGAAAAGGGAGAACGGACACAAACAGTAGCACGAACAAATGGGAACAACGCGAGTGAACGTTGGGGGGGGGGACCGCCGAAGCATTTTTGGGAAGTATTTTGGATATCGCGACAATTTCTGCCTCGCCACCATATAGACTTCTCCTGAAGTATTCATGTACTGAGTGTATTGTTGAGAGTGTATGACTACGTTTCAGTCAATGAGAACAAAGGAAAGCTCGTCGCCGAAGTTATCTCAAAGTTGAGAAACAAATATTACAGCCATGTTGCCCAGTTAGAGAGCAACAACTTCTTCATGATCTTTTCCCAGAAATATGCGACCGATAGAAACAGACAGTTACCTGACGAAGCTTTTTCTCGGTGAAATACATGCATAGCGGTGTTTATGTTCGCTAAGAAAGTGGGAAAATAACGGGCATTAACATAAACATTTTTTTTTAATTTTAAAAATGTTGCGGCTGGGGCTTGAACCTATGACCGTCATGTCAGGCGGATTTAATAACCAATACACTACGAAATACATGAACTCTTTGAAGGAACAACGAAACTGGATGCAAAAAGCATTGCTGGTCTCAAGACATGACCCACCCCTCCAATACCTCCGCTTGCCAACAGGTAAC
>CALYLW010002114.1:0-62500 GCA_944989445.1 Ampullaceana balthica
GATATGGGAGTGAAGAGGGGCAGGATGCTAGTACTATTACTTTAGTCCAGTGGTTCCTAACCTTTTGGGGTCCTTGCACCCCTTCAGACGACCAAAAAAGTTCATGCACCCCCTCGTGAAACGTGCAGAAAATGCATAATAAAATATGTTTATTTTAGGAACACAACAGTTTTGACAATAGGCAATAGGGAATTTAGTGAGAGATCTGCTGCTTCTTATGATCAACTAGCGATTTAAATCTGGGGACTGTTTTGGACAAAGCAACTCTCATGTCATCCTCGGAATTCAACTTATTCCTTTCCTTGGTTTTAATCGTCAAAGGTGTGGAGAATCCTGCTTCACATAGATGGGTTGTGGCAAATGGAAGGAGAGTCAGTACTGCCCTCTTGGCTAGTTGCGGGTAGGCATCTAGCTGGGGCACCAAAATTCAATCAACGTATTGCAACTAAAGGCACTCCTCAGTACTTCTCTGGTTCTCAAATCAATCAGGTCATCGTTAGCAAAGTCACTGTCATCAATATTGCCCAAGTCACAGAGAAAAGGATTGCGAATCTAAAGGTCTTTCCTAGCAATTTCTTGATAGAAATACCCATCAAAGGACTTTTGCAATGTTGAAAGGTGCTCTGAAATTTCCCCTTTGATGTTGTCCGGCAGTGATCCTTCAGTGCGTCCTTCTGCACCATATATTACAACTTCATCCAAGGGTGGAAAGTTGGCCAAGTTGGACTTTTCTAGTCGTCGTTGGAATAGTGACACTTTGTTAAGGAAGGTTTGCAATCTCTAAGTAGCATCCATTACAGTCACAGCAGGTCCTTGGAGAGATGTGTTGAACTCATTCAAGATGGTGAAGATGTCAGCCAGGTATGCCAAGTAATGAATGAAAATTGGACAGTCAAACTTGTCAGCAAGGACACTCTCTTTTTCTCGCAAGAAAAGGCAAGCTCCTCTCTCAGTTCTACTAACGGAGAAAGTATCCGTCCCCTGGACAGCCAGCGCACCTCAGTGTGGTAGAGCAGAACTTCATGCTCAGAGACCACCTCCTGACAGAACAACTTGAAGAGGCAGTGGTTCAAGGCATGTGAGCGGATAAAATGTACAACTTGGACTGCAGTAGAAAGAACTGACTTCAAGGTTGGAGGTAGAGTTTTGCATGCCAGTGCCTGAAGATGAAGGATACAGTGTGTAGTGAAAATATCTGGAACTTATTTCTTTACCAGGGCTGAAAATCCTGACTTATTACCGATTATGGAGGGAGCACCATCTGTGCAAATTGAAGAAAGTCTTGAATTCAAGTCAAACTGGTTTTCAGTGAAAAATAACCTGACTAGCTGCATCACATCAGCAGCTTTGGTAGTAGCTAGGAGTGGCTTACAAAAGAGAAATTCCTCCTTCAGCAATCCACTGAGAACATATCTCAGAAATACAAGAATCTTACTGAATTGTGCTACATCTTTGGATTCATCCAGCTGCATGCTAAATGGAAAAGGACTGCTTCTCATCTCGCACAAGACTTGATCCAGAATGTCTGCAGCCATGTCACTAATCCTGGAATAAATAGTGTTATTGGACAAAGGAACTTTCTCAACCTGCTTCCTCTGCTGGTGACCACACATCAGTTCCACCCTCTCCAGAGCACAAGACTTCACCAAAGTTCTCCAATGTTGTGGGGCTTCTGGTTCTTTGCAATAAGATATGCAACCTTGAATGATGCCTCCAGTGCAGGTTTCTGTGACAAAGAAAATCCATGCTTGGGCAAGATACCTGAGGTCAAGAAGCAAGCTCTCTTCTGCTTGAAGACCTCAACACTGTCCTTTGAATTGGATGGATGGACTTTCTCCAAATGCTCTCGGGGTCTAACAGGCCTCGTGTTGTCATTGCACATGATTTTTATACAGAAGAAGCACTGAGGCTTTTGTGTTCCATCTCTCTCTCTTTTTAAAAAAATATTTTTTAACGATTTTGAGGGGGTGATGACGATCGGAAAGTCGTACCAGTCTAAGGCAAGTTTTTAACTGACGAAGTTGATTTTTTAATGAGCGGAACTGGATGCTCAACTCAAGATTTTAGATTTCAATGACGAATAATGGCTTATAATTCACGTTTTTAAGACTTTTGCAGCGCAACGAGCAAAAAAAGTGAAGGGAAAAAAATCCCAACGTTTACATCCGCTCAAAACAGTTAGAGGGTCACCGGAAGACATATATCTGACGTATTTGATGACAAAATTAAATTATTTTTAGAAAACTGACATAAAACACGAAATTCCGAGGAACACATAGAGCGAACCGTTCATTTTGCGAAACAGTTTTTCCGTCAATTTTCGACATGCGCAGAACGATGCGCTAACTAGTATAAAAAATGTTGTATATGGGTGCCCTTTAACGCGGCATGCCTTGCTTATGATTTACATTTTCAGATTATCAGTTTTACTTTCTTTTTTCCGTCTTCTTTTTTTTTCTTCCTTTTTTCTTTTTTTTCTCTTAATGGTTCATGCACCCCCTGGAACCTGCTCATGCACCCCTTGGGGGTGCATGCACCACTGGTTAGGAACCCCTGCTTTAGTCAGAGAGAAATAAGACTTGGTCCCACTGGTTGTGGTTAGTGAAGGCTCCGGGGGGGGGGATAACTGATAACTGCATGTCATGTTTACAGTATGTTATTGTTATTTCTTTCAACCGACATCTTTACATCGAGAAAGTTAACAACATTCTATTTCTATCACATTCTATTGTTATCACATTCTATTTCTATCACATTCTATTTCTATCACATTCTATTTCAATCACATGCTATTTCTATCACATTCCTTTTCTATCACATTCCATTTCTATTACATTCCATTTCTATCACATTCCTTTTCTATCACATTTCATTTCTATCACATTCTATTTCTATCACATTCTATTTCTATCTCATTCCTTTTCTATCACATTCCATTTCTATCACATTCCATTTCTATCACATTTCTTTTCTATCACATTTCATTTCTATCACATTCCATTTCTATCACATTCCATTTCTATCACATTCTATTTCTATCACATTCTATTTCTATCACATTCTATTTCTATCACATTCTATTTCTATCACATTCCTTTTCTATCACATTCCATTTCTATCACATTCCATTTCTATCACATTCCTTTTCTATCACATTCCATTTCTATCACATTCCATTTCTATCACATTCTATTTCTATCACATTCTATTTCTATCACATTCTATTTCTATCACATTCTATTTCTATCACATTCTATTTCTATCACATTCGATTTCTATCACATTCTATTTCTATCACATTCTATTTCTATCACATTCTATTTCTATCACATTCTATTTCTATCACATTCTATTTCTATCACATTCCTTTTCTATCACATTCCATTTCTATCACATTCCATTTCTATCACATTCCTTTTCTATCACATTCCATTTCTATCACATTCCATTTCTATCACATTCTATTTCTATCACATTCTATTTCTATCACATTCTATTTCTATCACATTCTATTTCTATCACATTCGATTTCTATCACATTCTATTTCTATCACATTCTATTTCTATCACATTCTATTTCTATCACATTCTATTTCTATTACATTCTATTTCTATCACATTCGATTTCTATCAAATTCCATTTCTACCACATTCCTTTTCTATCACATTCCTTTTCTATCACATTCCATTTCTATCACATTCCTTTTCTATCACATTCCATTTCTATCACATTCCATTTCTATCACATTGTATTTCTATCACATTCTATTTCTATCACATTCTATTTTTATCACATTCTATTTCTATCATATTCTATTTCTACCACATTCCTGTTCTATCTTTTGCATTCAGATGTTAGGATACTCATCAATATCTTTTACATCCCATTTTAATTGATAGAATCTTTGATTTTTAAATTGATTTTTTATCATTTTTCTTCTTCTTGTAGTCTTAAATCAAGAACTTTCCGGATGACATTGTGATCAAATACAACATTACCTGGCACTTGGGGATGCATACCAAAAACAACAGCCGAGGCTACGACACTTATCTGCCTTTGTGTCTGTCTGCGAATCCCTTCCAGACTCATCCCCTGGTACGAGTGGCCCTTGTGGTCAGCCCTCGTACGAGTGGCCCTTGTGGTCAGCCCTAATACGAGTGGCCCTTGTGTTCAGCCCTAATACGAGTGGCCCTTGTGGTCAGCCCTAGTACGAGTGGCCCTTGTGGTCAGTCATGGTGAGGGCAGGACACGGCCACGGTAAGTTTTTAAGTCAGTTAGAAAAGACAAAACCGCTATGCTTTCTCTGAGGAACAAATTTCCAAGGGCATCAGATATGTTTATATGTTTAGTGTGTGCTAAGAACATACATAACATGTCCTCATTAAAACATGTCTTAACTCACTCGAACCATTTCTTGAAAATTTTAGTGCAACATATTATTAACATTATTGTATAAAAACACAACCTCTTTAATTCATAGTGTCACAGACTTAAGATGGAGTGACATGTCTTCGACTACCTGGAGATATGAGATGGAGTTACCGTCACGTGACGTCCAGATCTAACGGGTTCGATAGATAATTCATGGATCTTGTTATTGGGGCGTGAGGTGTGAGAACGTCAGCTTTATCTGATTATATTCTTGGTGTTTTTTACATTGAATACCTATTTGTCTTTGAACCACCATGAACAAAACGGCCAGTAACATTAGTCTAACCAACAACACTGCAGTAAGTAGCGACAGTTTACTTCCCACCAGTTAGTCCAAGTACATGAGTCAATTACCCTAAATTTCATTTAAATTTTCTAAAGCATAAACATTTTAACATGTTTACTGTTTTTATATGATGTATATGGACTTAAATAAACTTCATAAGGGGTAAAAATTAAATAATTTCCAAACAATTCACTCCAGCGGAGCAAACAGGGGGGTCCAGGATGAAAAATCATTGTGCAAAAGAAAGCATTTTATATAAAAGTTACAAAAGGAACTGGCCTGACCTTTTGTTTTCAACTTGCCATAAGAGTATCAAACGTGCTTACAATGAGACTTCAGCTAAAAAGAAATAAACTTTTTTTTTGCAAATTACTTTTGCGACCTACTTTTTTCTCCTCAGCTGTTTAGCATTTTCATTGAAATATCAACTTTGATTATTTTTTTATTCCCCCTCCTGATCATTTTGAATCAAAATGGCTTTGTTACTTTGCTACTTTGCTACTTTATTACTTTGTTACTTTGTTGCTTTGCTACTTTGTTACTTTGTTTTAAGACCATATTTTAACAAGTATACAAAATTTTATAGCATTTGAACACAGATCTTTTGAGAAAAATGAAATTTAAAATTCAATATCCATAAAAAATGTATAAATTTTGAGATAAATGAAAATTAAACTTTCATTTGAAGAAACTAAAAATGTGTGCATAATATATACAAGAATACTTAATCTTATTAAATAAAAAAAAACAATTGGCTTATGAATAATCATAAATTTAAAGTCAAATAATAAAAATTTATATATATATATATATATATATATATATATATATATATATATATATATATATATATATATATAATATATATATATATATATATATATAATATATAAAAGCCCAAGTCACAGGTTGTATGTGGAACGCTGAGGAACGATGTACAACAGTCTATAGCAGTTAAAAAATCGTGTGGTGATTAGCACTGTAAAAATATTTAATATGACGTCATTGTTTGATCTTATATTTAATAAAAGGTGTGCATCAAAAGGTGTGCAAATTAATTACAAATTAAAGACGCGCTGTAAAAAATATATTATATGACGTAATTGTTTTAGCTTATATCTTAATTTTGGAAAAGGGAGCGATGTAAAAATAGGATTTCAGGATTTATAATTATACAATTATTAAAATACTTTGTGTACATTTCAGGAAGTTTAATATGTCGTATTTATTTATTATAAGTTACTTGGGGTTTTGACAAAAAAAGTGGGCGCCGTAGGCGCCCTAAAGCCGGTGTGGGCGCCCTACAACCCCTAGTATATATATATATTTACCCTCAATTATGGCTGACACCTAACACTAGGGGACATCAGTGTGCTTTTTTTTAAATTGAAAATATGGACTTAAAATCATAATCATTTTGGTTTTCAGATTAACATTAACCGAACAACGCACAAACCTTTGACGTCAGCATTTGTGTTGTAAACAGTGCTGACTGACTCAAAGAGTTATTTTTTGGTGCAGTAATTTGGTGCGCTGCTTTCTAAAATTAGTTTAAAAATCGTGTTGTGATTAGCACTCTAACAAATATATATATATATATATATTATATATATATATATATATATATATATATTCTCAGTGGCGTAGCTAGGGGGGGCGGTCCGCCCCGGGCGGCACACGATTTGGGGGCGGCATTTGGGGGAATTTGAAAAGTACAGCCCTTTCGGACAACCGCCCTTTTTCTTTTGAAAGAGGAAAACCCGTGTGAACATAAAATATTCATACTTTCGAGTCGTAATTAACGGATTCTCAAGACATTTTTTTATTACATACTGTTTTGTTATAACTAACGCATAACCGTTAAGAAATTTAAAATCGTTTAAAAATTGTATCGATTTGTTTTGAAAATTAAGCGGTATACATCACAGATGACGCTTTTTATAAGAAAACAACACAAAGAACACATCACTGCTGGACCGAATATACTATTAATATCGCCGCGACAGTTATTGCGTGGATTTTCGACATGCACAGAATGATACGCGAAAAAGTACCCACATGGCATTGTGGTTCAAATATTGTGTTTAACTTGCAAGTAGTAATTTACATTACTGTTTAAGTTTAAGAAAATTATTCTAAGGTAATTTATTAAAATTAATTTTTTGTTTTTCTTTTTGTTTTTTGTTTTCATTAAAGTAGCACAAACAAAATGTGTGTGTTTCATTAAAATCGTTTATTCACTAAAACTTTTATGCATATCCTATTAAAGTAATGTTTAGATAGTTTGAATAAGTCTATTTTAGTGAAAATTATTACGATTTTTCACAAGAAAGATTAATCGCGATTGTTGTTTTTTTCCCCCAAATTTTGCATAATGGTGAAAATTTGTTAAGATCGTGGATGGTGTATTCACCATTGAAGAAAATTATATATTGTTTTTGCTGTCAACTGTTTGATGATTTTTTCCAATCAAATTTTAACACGGAAAATAGTTTTAACAAATAGTGGAAATTTAATATCAAAATAAGTCAACACGAGTTGAGACTACTGAATAAGTCAACATGAGTTGAGTCTACTGAATAAGTCAACATGAGTTGAGTCTACTGAATAAGTCAACATGAGTTGAGTCTACTGAATAAGTCAACATGAGTTGAGTCTACTGAATAAGTCAACATGAGTTGAGTCTACTGAATAAGTCAACATGAGTTGAGTCTACTGAATAAGTCAACACGAGTTGAGTCTACTGAATAAGTCAACATGAGTTGAGTCTACTGAATAAGTCAACATGAGTTGAGTCTACTGAATAAGTCAACATGAGTTGAGTCTACTGAATAAGTCAACATGAGTTGAGTCTACTGAATAAGTCAACATGAGTTGAGTCTACTGAATAAGTCAACATGAGTTGAGTCTACTGAATAAGTCAACATGAGTTGAGTCTACTGAATAAGTCAACATGAGTTGAGTCTACTGAATAAGTCAACATGAGTTGAGTCTACTGAATAAGTCAACATGAGTTGAGTCTACTGAATAAGTCAACATGAGTTGAGTCTACTGAATAAGTCAACATGAGTTGAGTCTACTGAATAAGTCAACATGAGTTGAGTCTACTGAATAAGTCAACATGAGTTGAGTCTACTGAATAAGTCAACATGAGTTGAGTCTACTGAATAAGTCAACATGAGTTGAGTCTACTGAATAAGTCAACATGAGTTGAGTCTACTGAATAAGTCAACACGAGTTGAGTCTACTGAATAAGTCAACATGAGTTGAGTCTACTGAATAAGTCAACATGAGTTGAGTCTACTGAATAAGTCAACATGAGTTGAGTCTACTGAATAAGTCAACATGAGTTGAGTCTACTGAATAAGTCAACATGAGTTGAGTCTACTGAATAAGTCAACACGAGTTGAGTCTACTGAATAAGTCAACATGAGTTGAGTCTACTGAATAAGTCAACACGAGTTGAGTCTACTGAATAAGTCAACATGAGTTGAGTCTACTGAATAAGTCAACATGAGTTGAGTCTACTGAATAAGTCAACATGAGTTGAGTCTACTGAATAAGTCAACATGAGTTGAGTCTACTGAATAAGTCAACATGAGTTGAGTCTACTGAATAAGTCAACATGAGTTGAGTCTACTGAATAAGTCAACATGAGTTGAGTCTACTGAATAAGTCAACACGAGTTGAGTCTACTGAATAAGTCAACATGAGTTGAGTCTACTGAATAAGTCAACACGAGTAGAGTCTACTGCAGATTCGATCATTTTCCCAATGGAAGGAATTAGAAATAAGAATTGGACATGGTGCAACTTTTGATAATCTACAACAACAATACAAATATTGATAAAGAAATAAGAAAAAATGAACGGAAATTCTCACAATACTTGATATAGGCTAATAAGATTCTTAGCTAAACAAAATTTTGCGTTGAGAGATCATCGTGAATGTATTAATAATTAATGAGGAAGACATCAATTCAATTGAAAATATAGGACATTTTCTAGAGCTTTTGGACTTGTTGGCCAAGTACGACCCAGTATTACGTGAAAATTTAGTACAAATTAAGATTGGTAATAAATATAGTGTCTCCTATTGTGGAAAATGATTCAAAATGAATTCATAGACCTATTGAGAGGTGCAGCGAGAAAAACAATAATGGACCAAATAAAGCAAGCTAAAAACTTGTGTATGATATTTGACAGCTCTCCAGATATTTCCCACAAATATTAAACTAGTCAAATTAAAAGATACGTAGTTATTGATGTTGGCGAAGTTAAAGTTGTAGAATCGTTTATTTACTTTGTAGAAAATAAAGGAAACGCCAAGTTAGAAGGGAAAAAGCATGTGAGTGGGGAAAATTCACAAGACGTGGTCCTATCTTTAGAACATGAAGTACAACGAGAAATGTTTTAATCCATGGATCGAATTATAAAGGAATTAAAAGAACTCTTTGATCATTTGCATGTCCATGTAAGAAAATATTCGTGTATAATCCCATGTAACCTACTAAGTGAAGAAATTGAATGTCAAATAAATGATTGTGTTGACATTGAGTAAGTACAGTTCCATAATGAAAGAAAAATGATCCAGGTTTTGTGGCTGTACCTATACTACAAAAAGAGGCATTGCGTTTGGAAAATGGAGAAAAAGGTCCGCTTGTCGTATTAGTTTATAAATAAAGATTAAATATATTGTTTTCATTGCACAATTTGTTTGTGTATTTTATATTCTAAAATTTGTATAAAAATTATAGTTATCAGTGTCGCTAGCTGTGAAAGGAGCTTCTCCAAACTGAAGTTAATAAAAAAATTTCTTCGTTCCACAATGAGTGCATGATTTAAGACATGGGTTGGGAAACCATGGCTCGCGAGCGAGCCAGATGTGGCTCTATTGATGGCTGCATCTGGCTCTCAGACAAATGTTCGACTATTCTTTAAAAAAAACGTTTATTCCGATTCCTTTGAATTGCATAAACAATAAATAGCATAACAATGATATTAAAAGGAATTAAGAGACATAATTATGGTACTTTTAGTGTTGAAATTACACAAAATGCACAAATTTACTTGAATTTTTAGTTTTAAAAATAATGTATGACGTATGGCTCTCTCAGACAAAAAGTTTCCCGACCCTTGATTTAAGACTACAAAATCTTTCAATATTGTCCATAGAGCAAAATATAACAATAATTTAAATGTTGATACCATAATACACGAATTTTCTACTATGAAAGTGAGGAAAATAATTGTATAAATAATATGTTTACATTACATACTAATGTACACAATTTGTTTGTAAAAATATAATTAAATCATTTATTTATAAATACAAAATAAAAGCATACTAATTGGTAATTTAATTTTTTGGTGTAAATTTGGAATACGTTTGTCTCATGTTCAACCTCAGTAACTTTCTTGTAACCTTTAAAAAAACGTATCTTGTATTTTTATACAAAATATGTATTTATTATTTATAGGTATAACATCTTATTTGGCCTCCTTTGTTGCCGCTAACTTAAATATGGCATTCAATGGTAGAAATGTTCGCCACCTTTAGGCCTACTTTGTTTCAATTACAATTATTTATTTATGTTTATTTATTAATAAAAGTCATGATACTATCTACTTAGAAAAGGGCGGCAAATTGGAGACCGCCCCGGGCGGCAAAAGGTCTAGCTACGCCACTGTATATACTTTAAGTACATGTCAGAAATATTTCGGATTTATCATGCAAGGATAAGTTAGTTTTGGCTTTTGACCCAAAAATAAGTGGGTGCCCTAGGCGCCCTTCAACCCCTATTATAAAATACTTTGTGTACATTTAAGGAAGTTTAATATTACGTATTTATCAAACAAGGACAAGTTAGTTGTGCTTTTGAAAAAGGTGGGCGCCGCAGGCACCCTAAAAAAAGTGGGCGCCGCAGCACAACCTAGTTAAATAATAGGATGAAATTTACAAACACCCACCCCCCTTCCTCAAAATTGTTTTTTAGTTGTAATTGAAGCCATAACTTTAGCTATGACAATGCAATATTTTAAAACATTAAATAGCTTACTGAATCAACAGGTAAAATATAAAAGATGTTAGAGACAAATAAATAAAAAATCAGCACCTCAAGTCAAATATTAGAGTCAACATTCGCCTAATTCAACTCTGCGAATTTCTTTTTTTCCCCGCTGCTTTTCTTTGCATTAGCCTTGGGTTGTTAATGAAGTTTTTTGTTGTTTTTTTTGGGTGATATTACTTAAGTATGTTGGCTGTAAGTTTTCTGATGCATTACTGTCACAATTATAAGTTCCAACATTTCTTCAGACCTGCATAGCTCACACCAGTTGCCAAATATGCGATACAGCTTGTCTGTTCGGTGTGTGAATTTTGTCAGATTTTGGAGAAGTAAAAGTCTCTTCTTTTACCTCTTGGGATGTTATTCACCAAAAAAAAACAACAACAACAACAACATGCAAGCAACAAGTAGCTCACTTCAAACCAATAAATAATGTCTGCAATGTATCATTTGAGACATAGGAGGTGGGCAACGATGAGTGGCTTGGACTGTAGTCGTTAGTGATGTTAGCAATGTATCATTTGAAACATAGGAGGTGGGCAACGATGAGTGGCTTGGACTGTAGTCGTTAGTGATGTTAGCAATGTATCATTTGAAACATAGGAGGTGGGCAACGATGAGTGGCTTGGACTGTAGTCGTTAGTGATGTTAGCAATGTATCATTTGAAACATAGGAGGTGGGCAACGATGAGTGGCTTGGACTGTAGTCGTTAGTGATGTTAGCAATGTATCATTTGAAACATAGGAGGTGGGCAACGATGAGTGGCTTGGACTGTAGTCGTTAGTGATGTTAGCAATGTATCATTTGAAACATAGGAGGTGGGCAACGATGAGTGGTTTGGACTGTAGTCGTTAGTGATGTTAGCAATGTATCATTTGAGACATAGGAGGTGGGCAACGATGAGTGGTTTGGACTGTAGTCGTTAGTGATGTTAGCAATGTATCATTTGAGACATAGGAGGTGGGCAACGATGAGTGGCTTGGACTGTAGTCGTTAGTGATGTTAGCAAAGAAACGAAGATTACGCTTTGATGTAGATGATGTCTGTTGCAGGCATGGGGTGGCATGAGGTCTGTTGAAGGCATGGGGTGGCATGATGTCAGTTGAAGGTGGGGGGTGGCATGATGTCTGTTGAAGGCATGGGGTGGCATGATGTCTGTTGAAGGCATGGGGTGGCATGATGTCTGTTTAAGGCATGGGGTGGCATGATGTCTGTTGAAGGCATGGGGTGGCATGATGTCTGTTGAAGGCATGGGGTGGCATGATGTCTGTTTAAGGCATGGGGTGGCATGATGTATGTTGCAGGCATGGGGTGGCATGATGTCTGTTGAAGGCATGGGGTGGCCTGGTTATCTTCTACCAGTAAAGTGGTTGTGACAAAGGATTGGATAAGAGGTCACATCTCTTTAGTATTGCTGCTCTTGCTAAAGCTATCTGTTGTTTTCTCTTCAGCGTTGACGGTGGGGCAGTGTTCGTAATAAACTATTTAGAGGCAGGCATGATGAAACTAAACCAAAGTAATAAATAAATAATATTTTAAAAGTTAATAAAAGAATGCAAAAACAAACAAGTAACAAAATTTTAAAACAAAAAAAGTTTTATTTATTTGATAAATTATGGATGGAAATTAAACAACAATAACTAGATCCTACTGATATCAAGACAAAGCATGAGAAGGTGTTTAACATGTATAGTATAATAAGTATATTGTAGCCTTACAATGTCAGATTATGACAGATGTGCTAGAAGAACATGTCGAACAGTCAGCATCGGAGGGAGAAGTATAACCAACCTACGCTTCGCCGATGACATAGACGGCCTAGCTGGCAGCGATGACGAACTGAAAGAATGCACGGCAAAGCTAGAGAAAGCAGCAAAGGCCTACGGCATGGAAATCAATGCAGAAAAGACCAAGGTCATGGCAAATAGGAAATTCACAAGTGAGCTTCGGATAAACGGGCAAAAACTCGAAGAGGTCTCCACCTTCAAATATCTAGGGGCCATAATATCCGACGAAGGCTCAAAGCCAGAAATTCTTGCCAGAGTAGCCCAAATTTGGCAGCATTGAGTAAACTAAAGCACATCTGGCAAAGCAAGAAACTCTCCCTGAGATCAAATATCTGACTAATGTTCTCTCTGGCGATGTCGGTCTTCTTGTATGGTTGTGAGGCTTGGACGCTCACTGCAGACCTTCAAAGAAGAATCAATGCGCTAGAGATGGGATGTTTCAGAAATATATTGAACATCTCCTACAAAGCGCACATCACAAACGAAGCGGTCCGCAACACAATAAGTACTGTCATTGGACCCTACGAGGACCTTCTCACCTTCATTAAGAAGAGGAAACTACGATGGTACGGACACGTGACAAGAACTGGAGGTCTCGCAAAGACTATATTGCAAGGCACAGTTCAGGGGGGAAGGAAAAGAGGCAGACAAAAGAAGAGATGGGAGGACGATATCAAAGAGTGGACCGGCCTGTCATTCAGCGACTCTCAGAAGGCAGCGCGGGACCGGGACAAATGGCGTGTGTTAGTGAGCAGTTCACGATGGTGCCACCAAGGACTCAAACGGGTTAGGGGATAGTTCACGTTCAAGTTCAAGCCTTACAATTGTCATAAGCCCTATACTTTTGATTTATTTCATTAATCTGACTAGTATATTAATCTATCACCGTCAGATAATCACATGAGCCTGGTCTGTGAACTATGATTACTATTACTATAATACTATGACTATGATTAGGCCTACGCCTACACATGGAAGCCTACAATACTTTGTGGCTCCTAATTTGTTTACCTATAAAAATTTTATAATACTAGTGAACGTTTTAAAGTCATAATTAAATTAACTTTGATTTTAAATATAACCAGTGTAGTAGTAGTGCGTTTTATTAATATCGCCAGCATCTGGATAGCCCCTGTGTGATAGAGCGATGCATCAAGTCACCACTAAATCTACGGGACAATTTTGGAAACGAATGACTCTGTGCCACTGTCACGAATGACCAATTTCCCCCTACAACTTATGAGCTGCGCACGGTGGTGTGTTTGGTGTTGTATAGTGTTATTATTTAGTCGGTGCGAAAGCGTGCAAAAAGGATTTGTTCTGTTGACGTCATAGGAATGTGTGTAGAAGGTGAGAGTGTTGAGAGATGTATAGTGTGTTGTTAAAAAGGAGTTCGGCCATTAAAGTTTGTTTCCGTTAGCAGTGTTCAGTCATTTTCTTGTGTAAAGGAGTTTATGAATCTGGGAGCAAGCGGTCTAGATATAAATTATTAAGACGCTTGTGACATTTCTGGGGGCTCCAGCCGGGATTTACACAGAATTCACAGACACTGCTGAAACAACGAGAATGCCCGTCACAACTCTGGAGGAGATAGTAGCACTGGTGGATGCCCTTCAACTCAGAGGTGAGGAAAGGAGAGAGTACATTGAGAGAGAGGTACAACGAGCGAGAGAGGCGGCCGAGAGAGAAAGGGCAGCCGAGAGAGAGATGCCGGATAGGGCAGCCGAGAGAGAGATGGCGGATAGGGCGGCCGAGAGAGAGGGAAGGTTAGAAGCCAAGAGAATAGAAGCTGCCAATGGAGGAAAAACAAATGGGACCGATAACAGACCAAGGCAGCCTAAGCTTCCACCATTTATAGATGGGGTCGACCAGCTGGATGGATACATAACAAGGTTTGAAACTTTCACTAGGACCAGCAAATGACCAGAATGTGACGGAGCGGTGTCACTAAGTGCGCTTCTGTCTGGTCGAGCATTGGACGTATATTCTAGAATGCCTTACGAAGACTGTGCTAGGTCCCTTACTCTTTTTAATATATATAAATGATTTACCCAACAACATCTCAACAGGAACACAAGTTAGGTTATTTGCTGATGATTGTATAATCTATAGAACAATTAAATCAGAACAAGATAGCAACATTTTACAAAAAGATATAGATGAATTGATAAAATGGAAACTAACTGGAGTATGAGTTTCCACCCAGAAAAGTGTCAACTGTTAAGAGTAACAAAGAAAAAGAAACAAATAAATTCAAAATATTTCATTCATGGAAAGGAACTAACCCAAACTAAAGATGCAAAATACTTAGGAGTCATAATAAATGAGAAATTATCATGGAATCCCCATGTCAATGAACTTATTAAAAAATCAAACAAAACCTTAGGCTTTATAAAAAGAAACCTTTACAAATGTAATAAAGATATAAAACTAAAATGCTATCTCACTTTGGTGAGAACTGTACTAGAATATGCATCTTCTGTATGGGACCCATCCACCAAAGAAAACATTGATAAACTAGAACAAATCCAAAAAAGAGCTGCCAGATTCATTACTGGAGAATATTCAAAACTGACTAGATTAACACCATTAGTTAAATCATTAAACCTTGAAACACTAGAGGATAGAAGAACCAAGAGTAAAGTCGTAATCATACATAAAGCAATTAACTCTAATTTAGAAATACAACACAAAGATAACTTAATACAACCCTCAGATAGACATAAGGATAAAAACACCTTTCTTATTCCGTATGCAAGAACAAACTCATACAAATTTTCGTTCTTCCCGTCCGGAATTCGGGCGTGGAATGGGTTGCCTGAAGAAACCAGGAAAGCCAACACTTTATCAACATTTAAAACTCTAATAAGAATGCAGGACTAAACACAAACCATAGATAAGCGTAGGACGCAATAATCTTCTGTATAGAAGGAGCGTCTGAAACAGATAAGATAAGAAGATAAGACGCACTGATATATGAAAGGGGGAAGGAAGTACTCCTAAAGAGGTACAATCTCACTGAGGTTGGGTACAGAAACCTATTCAGGAAGAGCAAGCCTCAAGAAGATGAATCGCCATATATTTTTATAAGAAGAATCAAGGGATATTTGTTGAAATGGATTAGTTTGTCGGACATCGACGAAATATTTGACGGTCTTAGAGACCTCATAGTGAGAGAACAATTCATGGAAGTGTGTCCTGAAGATTTGGCGATTCATCTAAGGGAGCGAAGTATTGACAGCCTGGAAGAAGTTGCCAGAATGCTGAATTATTCCTGGAGGCCAGGAATAGAAGCTTCAATCACGGCCCTGGTGCAACACAAAATGGCAGCTGTACTGGAAATGGCCTGAATGGGAGAAAATTTGAGGAGCAACAGACCAGATGGGGTCAGAGAAAATGGCAAAATAGGACCGAGGAACGAACAAGGTCGGATGTAAACTGCTTTGTGTGTCATAGGGTTGGCCACATAGCCTGCTATTGCCCAAATTCCAAGGAGGCCGGAAATACGAGTGTAAAAAGAGTTGCAGCGACACATGTTGTTTCAATGCGTAAATGTTCAAAGGACAAGTGCCAGTGGGGTAAGAGCCAAAACACATCTGGTGGAGGAGAAAATAGTGGCAAAGATGTGGATATCATTGATGAAGAATTAGCAAGAGGTGCTGATGATAAAGAGACTAGAGAAGGGAAGTTAAAGATTGTGGAAGGGTTTGTAGGATCAAAGAGAGTTGAGGTATTGAGAGATACGGGAAGTGAAGTGGTGGTGGTGAAAAGACAGTACGTGAAAGATGACCAATTAACTGGTGAAATTGAGTTGATAAGAATGTTAGACACAAGAATTCTAAGAGGCGAAAAAGCGATAATAGACTTAAGGACACCATACTTGAGTGGCAGAGTGGAGGCGGTGTGTGTGGAGAAATCAATAGTGGACCTGATTGTGGGTAACGTGTATGGAGCAAGAACCGATGAAAACATAGACAAAGTGGTCAAAGCGGCGATGGTGACAACGCGGGCTCAAGGTAAAAAGGAGGGAGATATGTTGCCATTGGTAGTCACATCAGTGGAGAAGCAGCCGGAAGTGAATCGTGATGTAATTATTAGAATGCAACAAGAGGACGAAGACATTCGTTCATTACCTCAGGGTGATAACTCAAGAAGAGTGGGGAAATCAAAATTTGAGCAAAAGCAAGGCATCATTTTCAGAGTTTTTTATAATGAGAAACGAAGGAGCAATGTCAGACAAGTCGTAATACCTCAAGGACTAAGAATGCATGTCCTGTCTATCGCCCACGACAGCATAACAGGCGGTCATTTGGGAGTCAGTAAAACGAAAGAGAGAATTGTAAGCAATTTGCATGTGAAAGGAATCGGCAAGTATGTAAAGGAATACTGTAAATCATGTGACATTTGCCAAAAAAAAGCAAAGAAGGGATCCGTTATAAAAGTCCCATTACAAAAAGTTCCTGTGGTTGATGTGCCGTTCAAGAGGGTAGCTATTGATATTATAGGACCTATTGTGCCAGCAAGTGAGTCAGGGCATCGATACATTTTGACCTTGGTTGACTATGCTACTAGATACCCAGAGGCCGTACCATTAAAGAGAATAGATACAGAGACAGTAGCAGAGGCATTGGTCGATCTATACAGTCGGGTTGGGATCCCCGAAGAAGTTCTAAGTGACCAAGGCTCACAGTTTACCTCTGAGTGCATGAAAGAGGTGAGTCGGCTATTGGGCATCAAGCAACTTACGTCCACACCTTACCACCCCATGTGCAATGGATTAGTGGAAAGATGTAATGGAACATTAAAAATAATGATCAAACAGTTATGCAACAAGCAGCCTAGATTGTGGCATCGATTTATAAATGCAGCTTTATTCGCATACAGGGAGGTGCCTCAGGAATCGACTGGATTCTCCCCCTTTGAATATTGTACGGGCGTAGCATGTTTTACGGCAGTTATGGACACAAAATATTCGAGATGAGGAGGTGAAGAATAGCTACCAGTATGTATTTGAGTTGCGACAAAAGCTCGATGACACCCTAAAACTGGCTCAGGAGGAGCGGAGCAAATCGCAAGGGAGATATAAACATTACTATGATAGAGGAGCGAGA
Source organism: Ampullaceana balthica (assembly GCA_944989445.1). Classification (NCBI taxonomy): domain Eukaryota; kingdom Metazoa; phylum Mollusca; class Gastropoda; family Lymnaeidae; genus Ampullaceana; species Ampullaceana balthica. Next base: position 17,685 of record CALYLW010002114.1, read on the forward strand.
GACAGGAAGTTCAGAATTGGTGATCTTGTTCTGGTATTACTGCCGACCAGGGCAAACAAACTGTTAATGCAGTGGAAGGGACCGTATGAGGTAACTGGAATCATGGGACCATGTGATTATGTGGTTAATATGAAAGGAAAGAAGAAAACGCTTCATGCAAACCTTCTTAAACAATACGTGTCTCGTGACATGGGTCAAGGGAAACTAGCCGGCAATGATATTAGACTGGCTGAAATCAAAGAAAATCAAAGAAAGTGTATGGCAGTTAGTGTTGGTGTTTTGAAGGATTACGAATGTGATGAAGAAAATGGAAGTGCTGAGGTTTTGCCAGAGATTGGGGCATGGTCACAGAAGGAATCACACCAAGATGTGGTTTATGGCAAACATCTGTCCTCTCAACAGCGGCAGCAGATCGTGGCATTGGTTACAGACAATAAAACGATTTTCACCGAAAGCCCAGGAGGAACTACCCTGAGCGTGCACCATATCAAACTCACATCTGATGTTCCAGTTAAATGAAATCCTATTCCTCATGCCTTACGGGAGGCACTACATGATGAGTTACTCGAAATGGAACAGTTAGGAATCATACGCAAAAGTAACTCCCCTTACGCATCACCAGTTGTCATTGTAAAGAAAAAAGATGGATCTAATCGAATTTGTGTAGATTACAGAGGTTTAAATAAAATCACAATTTTCGACCCAGTACCGGTGACTTCTCCTAACGAAATATTGCATAAGACATCGGAGGCTAAATATTTTAGCAAGATTGACTTGAGTAAGGGTTACTGGCAAATCCCCGTTGAACCCATGGCTATTCTTAAAACGGCATTCGTGACTCCAGACGGTCATTATGAATTCCTGAGAATGCCGTTTGGGATGATGAATTCGGGAGCAACACTGGTTCGGGCTACCCGACAACTTCTGGAGGGGATGAAGAACGTTATAAGTTATGTGGATGACTTACACCTGCACTTGGGAAGAATATTTAGAGACGTTGGGCGAGCTGCTATATCGGTTAGAAACCTATAACTTGACAGTCAGACCCACCAAATGCGTGTTTGGGTCAGTCGATGTGGATTTTGTGGGACATAAATTGTCATTGGGAACAATCGGCCTTCAAGAAGACAACATCAATAAGATCCGAGATGCTCCTCGACCAACAACAAAGAAGCAAGTGAGATCATTCTTGGGACTCACAGGATATTATAGAGACTTTGTACCAAACTACGCAACCCTGGCGTACCAGTTGACATCCCTAACTAAAAAGGAACAGCCCAACAGAGTGAAATGGGGAAAGGACCAGGATGAAGCGTATGATGCCCTAAAGAGGGCCATAACGACACGGCCTATATTACACGTTCCTAATATGCATACGCCCTTCATCCTAAGGACCGACGCATCTGAAGTCGGGCTTGGGGCAGCTTTACTTCAGGAAGATAATAAAGGGATGTTGCATCCTGTCACCTTTGCCAGTAAGAAACTTATGGACAGAGAGACAAGGTATTCCACAATTGAGAAGGAGTGCCTGGCGATTGTGTGGGCGGTCAGGAAGTTTGAACTTTACCTCTACGGGAGAACGTTCACTCTACAAACTGATCACCAGCCCCTGAGGTACATTAACACGGCTCGTTTTGTGAGTGCCAGGATCATGAGATGGGCCATGTTTCTGCAGAGTTATAACTTTACGGTGCAGTCCATTACCGGGGGAAATAACGTAGAGGCAGACTTCCTAAGTAGACTGTGTTGTTGAACTTATAGACGTGCACGATCATCACAGGGTGGAATCAAGCTCAAGATATTGAGACATTGAGAACATTATGTTCAATGACATTTTTTTTTATGTGTGATTAACTTAAAATATTATGTTTGAGTTGTTATGGATTACTGGATTTAATTTAATGATTTTGTATAAATTATAAATAATAAATACTATGCCGATGTATAGGATAGTAATGTTTAAAGTGTTTAGGAAGAAAGTTGTCATTGTTTAGGACTACTTGAGGGTAGATATCCATATAATGTTTCAAGTTACTAAAGGGAATTCTAGTATAGGTAAATTTGGTCATTTGAGTTAGTGGAAATCTGCCGATCTCGGAAAATTTCTGGAAAAAGGGGGGGGGGCATATGTCAGGAATGACCAATTTCCCCCTATAACTTATGAGCTGCGCACGGTGGTGTGTTTGGTGTTGTATAGTGTTAATATTTAGTCGGTGCGAAAGCGTGCAAAAGGGATTTGTGTTGTTGACGTCATAGGAATGTGTGTAGAAGGTGAGAGTGTTGAGTAGTGTATAGTGTGTTGTTAAAAAGGGGTTCAGCCATTAAAGTTTGTTTCTGTTAGCAGTGTTCAGTCATTTTCTTGTCTAAAGGAGTTTATGAATCTGGGAGCAAGCGGTCTAGATTACTCTAGATATAAATTATTAAGACGCTTGTGACAGCCACTGCGGGACACCTGTGTGTGTGGGGGGGGGACATTTAGTTATGGTACGCCGCTGATAGATACATATGAACCAACAAATAAACAAACACTCAATGAGAGGATTCAACCGTTTGACACCGTTTCCCATGATGACCTCTCGGACACAAACTACTGTCTGACCGGGACACTTAATACAGACCGACTATTTCTTGCCATGTATGCTATGACGTCACGGCATGCCTTCGCTATATCCATAACGTTTTTTTGTTGTTAGTTTTTCTCGTATTTTTTTAACATTGACGACGAACAAGTTATCGATGCTAGCAGGTGTGTTGGTGAAGACGGTATCAGTCAGCCATTGTCCCAGTCACGCCTGCAGACGTAGATGACCTGTGCCAACAGTTTGATCGTCTGCTTTTGGTAGAAAGTCTTTCAAAAAGACATTGAAAGAAACGTGTGTTTAAATCATCATGAAATAAATGGATTTTGTGTTACAGCACGTGGTCAATGTTTTGTTTATTTCTTTGTGTCAATGTTCTATTTCTTTGTGTCAATGTTTTATTTCTTTTTTTTAATGTTCTGTCTATTTCGTTGTGTGAATGTTTTGACTATTTCTTTGTGTCAATGTTCTGTCTATTTCTTTGTGTCAACGTTTTTGACTATTTCTTTGTGACAATGTTTTGTCAATTTAATTGTGTCAATGATCTGTCTGGACGGGGTAAAGAAGGGGGGATTCTTGGGTGGGATGTAGGGGTTATAGATGTATTGGTTATGGATGTAGTTGTTATGGATGTATTGGTTATGGATGTAGTTTTTATGGATGTAGTTGTTATGGATGTAGTTGTTATGGATGTAGTTGTTATGGATGTAGTGGTTATGGATGTAGTTGTTATGGATGTAGTTGTTATGGATGTATTGGTTATGGATGTAGTGTTTATGGATGTAGTTGTTATGGATGTAGTTGTTATGGATGTAGTTGTTATGGATGTATTGGTTATGGATGTAGTTGTTATGGATGTATTGGTTATGGATGTAGTTGTTATGGATGTAGTTGTTATGGATGAAGTTGTTATGGATGTAGTTGTTATGGATGTAGTTGTTATGGATGTAGTTGTTATGGATGTAGTTGTTATGGATGTATTGGTTATGGATGTAGTGGTTATGGATGTAGTTGTTATGGATGTAGTGGTTATGGATGTATTGGTTATGGATGTAGTGGTTATGGATGTAGTTGTTATGGATGTAGTGGTTATGGATGTATTGGTTATGGATGTAGTTGTTATGGATGTAGTTGTTATGGATGTAGTGGTTATGGATGTAGTGGTTATGGATGTAGTTGTTATGGATGTAGTGGTTATGGATGTATCCACACGAAAATTCAGTGGTTAATGTCCAGTCACAAAATTGTGCTGACACATGCAGGTCATGACTCCAACATGGGTGACATATACTTCAGTACTTACACACCATCTACTAACACACAAAACAGCATCTACAATCTACGGAGCCGACACTATCTCAGTCATGTATACGCCTCTGTATGGCCATATTATCAAGGGTATCAATACTTTTCGCACGCGCCTCTTATTCAGCTCATTTCGCTCAAAGCCTGCGTCCCTCGAGGTAGGTTCAAATCTGTTCTTTGTTACCACAGGACTACTACCAAAGACAACACATACACATAGACATACACATAGACATACACATAGACATACACATAGACATACACATAGACGTCAACGCACGGAGTGCAAACATTCAATAAAACTCACACTTTTCTAAATGGAGTTTTCAATAATCATGAAATTCTAAATTAATTATTGTCAAATTGAGAAATATTTTGGAGATTTTTATATTAATTTTTAAAATTTTTATTTAGAGGATATCAGGAGATAACGCTAATATTGTTGGAATCATTGTTCCCTTAAAGTTGTGCGGCCACACAGATATCTTAATGACACCGTGCAGCAGTTTAGAAATACCGATTAGCGAATGTTGATAGGGATTAAATCTGTTTTTATGGGGTGTAAACTTTTGCATTAATCCCCGGATGTTTGTACACGAGTTTGTTATGTTTGTACACGAGTTTGCTATGTTTGCACACGAGTTTGTTATGTTTGCACACGAGTTTGTTATGTTTGCACACGAGTTTGTTATGTTTGTACACGAGTTTTTTATGTTTGTACACGAGTTTGTTATGTTTGCACACGAGTTTGTTATGTTTGCACACGAGTTTGTTATGTTTGCACACGAGTTTGTTATGTTTGCACACGAGTTTGTTATGTTTGCACACGAGTTTGTTATGTTTGCACACGAGTTTGTTATGTTTGCACACGAGTTTGTTATGTTTGCACACGAGTTTGTTATGTTTGTACACGAGTTTGTTATGTTTGCACACGAGTTTGTTATGTTTGCACACGAGTTTGTTATGTTTGTACACGAGTTTGTTATGTTTGCACACGAGTTTGTTATGTTTGTACACGAGTTTGTTATGTTTGCACACGAGTTTGTTATGTTTGTACACGAGTTTGTTATGTTTGTACACGAGTTTGTTATGTTTGTACATGAGTTTGTTATGTTTGTACACGAGTTTGTTATGTTTGTACACGAGTTTGTTATGTTTGCACACGAGTTTGTTATGTTTGTACACGAGTTTGCTATGTTTGCACACGAGTTTGTTATGTTTGTACACGAGTTTGCTATGTTTGCACACGAGTTTGTTATGTTTGTACACGAGTTTGCTATGTTTGCACACGAGTTTGTTATGTTTGTACACGAGTTTGTTATGTTTGCACACGAGTTTGTTATGTTTGCACACGAGTTTGTTATGTTTGTACACGAGTTTGCTATGTTTGCACACGAGTTTGTTATGTTTGTACACGAGTTTGCTATGTTTGCACACGAGTTTGTTATGTTTGTACACGAGTTTGTTATGTTTGCACACGAGTTTGTTATGTTTGCACACGAGTTTGTTATGTTTGCACACGAGTTTGTTATGTTTGTACACGAGTTTGTTATGTTTGTACACGAGTTTGTTATGTTTGCACACGAGTTTGTTATGTTTGCACACGAGTTTGTTATGTTTGCACACGAGTTTGTTATGTTTGCACACGAGTTTGTTATGTTTGCACACGAGTTTGTTATGTTTGTACACGAGTTTGTTATGTTTGCACACGAGTTTGTTATGTTTGTACACGAGTTTGTTATGTTTGCACACGAGTTTGTTATGTTTGTACACGAGTTTGTTATGTTTGTACACGAGTTTGTTATGTTTGTACATGAGTTTGTTATGTTTGTACACGAGTTTGTTATGTTTGTACACGAGTATGTTATGTTTGTACACGAGTTTGTTATGTTTGTACACGAGTTTGTTATGTTTGTACACGAGTTTGTTATGTTTGTACACGAGTTTGTTATGTTTGTACACGAGTTTGTTATGTTTGTACACGAGTTTGTTATGTTACCCTTGGATCAACGACCCTTAGAGGGAAATTGGAAGCACTGCATTTTAACTGAATTACGGACTGTTGGAAAAACGGCAAACATACTATAAAGGGATTTTTGACTTGACATACTCTTGGGGGCGGGTTGCCTCAATTTTAAAAAATGATATGGCATAAAATACAAAAATATTAAAATATACAAAAACTAAATATAAGAAATCTGCTGAAAAGTAATAAAATGTAAACATTACAGTTTAACCTTTGAACATCTAAAACAGTGTAAACTTTGAACTTTCAATTGTACTCCTTAACACGTCATTATTTTTTAAACAGCCTTTTCACATTTAATTTTCGAATATTTAGATGTTATTTATTTAATCCATATCATTAAATCTAACGAACAAGACGCGAAAACTATTGGAGAATGTATGCGTTAAGAAAGCGTCTTGTTTGTATAAAGCAGGGGTTCCTAACCAGTGGTGCATGCACCCCCAAGGGGTGCATGAGCAGGTTCCAGGGAGTGCATGAACCATTCAGAGGGGAAAAAAAGAAAAAGAGGAAGAAAAAAAAGAAGGAAAAAAAGAAGAAGAAGGAAAGAAAGAAAGAAAAACTGATAATCTGAAAATGTAAACCATAAGCAAGGCATGCCGCGTTAAAGGGCGCCCATATACAACCTTTTTTTTCGCGCATCGTTCTGCGAATGTCGAAAATGGACGGAAAAAACTTTTTCGCAAAATGAACAGTTCGCTCTACGTGTTCCTCGGAATTTCGTGTTTTAAGTCACAGTTTTTTAAAAAATAATTTAAATTTGTCATCAAATACGTCAGATATATGTCTTCCGGTGACCCTCTAACTGTTTTGAGCTGATATATACGTTCTGATTTTTTCCCTTCACTTTTATTGCTCGGTACGCTGCAAAGGTCTTAAAACGTTAATTGTAGGCCAATATTCGTCATTGAAACCTAAAATCTTGAGTTGAGCATCCAATTCCGGTCATTAAATACATCAAATTCGTCAGTTAAAAATTTGCCTGTGACTGGTACGACTTTCCGATTGTCATCACCCCCCTCAAAATCGTTAATAAATATTTAAAAGAGAGAGAGAGATGGAACACAAAAGCCTCAGTGCTTCCTCTGTGGAAAAATCATGTACAATGACAACATGAAGCCTGTTAGACTTCGAGAGCACTTGGAGAAAGTCCATCCATCCAATTAGAAGGACAGTGTTGGGGTCTTCAAGCAGAAGAGAGCTCGCTTCTTGACCTCAGGTACCTTGCTCAAGATTGGATTTTCTTTGTCACAGAAACCTGCACTGAAGGCATCCTTCAAGGTTGCATATCTTATTGCAAAGAACAAGAAGCCCCAGACCATTGGATAAACTTTGATGAAGCCTTGTGCTCTGGAGATGGTGGAACTGATGTGTGGTCACCAGCAGAGGAAGCAGGTTGAGAAAGTTCCTTTGTCCAATGACACTATTCATTCCAGGATTAGTGACATGGCTGCAGACATTCTGTATGAAGTCTTGTGTGAGATGAGAAGCAATCCTTTTCCATTTAGCATGCAGCTGGATGAATCCACTGATGTAGCACAATGCAGTGAGATTGTTGTATTTCTGAGATATCTCAGTGGGTTGCTGAAGGAGGAATTTCTCTTTTGTAAGCCACTCCTAGCTACTACCAAAGCTGCTGATGTGCTGCAGCTAGTCAGGGCATTCTTCACTGAAAACCAGTTTGACTGGACTTCAATAATTTCTTCAATTTGCACAGGTCAACAAGTCAGGATTTTCAGCACTGGTAAAGAAAGAAGTTCCAGATATTGTCACTACACACTGTATCCTTCAACGTCAGGCCCTGGCATGCAAAACTCTACCTCCAACCTTGAAGTCAGTTCTTTCTACTGCAGTCCAAGTTGTAAATTTTATCCGCTCGTATGCCTTGAACTACTGCCTCTTCAAAGTGTTCTGTCAGGAGGTGGTCTCTGAGCATGAAGTTCTGCTCTACCACACTGAGGTGCGCTGGTTGTCCAGGGGACGGATACTTTCTCGGTTAGTAGAACTGAGAGTGGAGTTTGCCATTTTCTTGCGAGAAAAAGATAGTGACCTTGCTGACAAGTTTGACTGTCCAAATTTCATTAATTACTTGGCATATATGGCTGACATCTTCACCATCTTGAATGAGTTGACCACATTTCTCCAAGGACCTGCTGTGACTGTCATGGATGCTACTGAGAGATTGCAAGCCTTCCTTAACAAACTGCCACTATTCCAACGACGACTAGAAAAGTCCAATTTGGCCAACTTTCCACTCTTGGATGAAGTTGTAATATCTGGTGCAGAAGAAATCACTGAGGGATCACTGCCTGACAAAATCAAAGGGGACATTTCAGAGCACCTTTCAACATTGCAAAAGTCCTTTGATGGGTATTTCTGTCAAGAAATCGCTAGGAAAGACCTTTGGTTTCGCAATCCTGTTCTCTGTGACTTGGACAACATTTATGACAGTGACTTTGCTAAAGATGACCTGATTGATTTGAGAACCAGAGAAGTACTGAGGAGTACCTTCAGTTGCAATAACTTGATTTAATTTTGGTGCTCCCAGCTAGATTCCTACCCACAACTAGCCAAGAGGGCAGTACTGACTCTCCCTCCATTTGCAAAAACCTATCTCTATGAAGCAGGATTCTCCACATCTTTGACGATTAAAACCAAGGCAAAGAATAAGTTGAATGCAGAGGATGACAGGAGAGTTGCTTTGTCCAAAACAGTCCCAAGATTTGAATCGCTGATTGATCATAAGAAGCCGCAGATCTCTCACTAAATTCCCCGTTGCCTTTGGTGAAAAATGTTGTGTTCCTAAAATAAATTTAGTTTATTATGCATTTTCTGAAAGTTTCACGAGGGGGTGCATGAACTTTTTTGGGCATCTGAAGGGGTGCATGGACCCCAAAAGGTTAGGAACCACTGGTATGAAGGAATTATAGAAAAATGCGTCCGNCAAGAGACTCAAGGCTTCTTTTATGAGTATACTGTATTGAATAATGGCTATTCCTGGATGACTCTTACTTCCTGGAAAACAATATTTGAAGCAGAAGTTTCATATTTAATAACGCAATTTCCTAAACCATTGCGGTGACCCTAACACTAACTCTTAGCATCTTAAATTCAGCACTAAACTGTTCCATGGAGCAATAAATTTTGACTTAATTTTCGCATCACTTTTTTCAGAATTAAAAAAGAATGGCGCCCCAACACTTATGGGGGGCAACTCTTGTCCTCCTTGCGGTTGTCCACCTTGGCTACTCTTATGTCTTCCTGTACCCCTCCCCCACGTACAACCAGCCGGCCACCGGTGTCCAGTACACAACCACCTACACCCTGGTGCGCACGCCGTACGGCTCCTACGTCCGAGTCATCCTCGTGCCGGTCTACCCACAGAACGCGGCCCCTCCTGCTGTGACGACAACGACCACCACGCCGGCCCCACCACCGCGCCCACCCCGCCCGGTTGTGCAACCGGCCGTGTTCTTCGGCTACGCCAGCTGCGTCCCCATGAAGCTCTACAGCACCTTCCTCTGCGGCACCTACAACCCGCCCGCCCCCATCATCGGCAGGAGGGCGCTTTTGCCCGTCTACGACCCTGTGGCGACTCTGGGACGGTTGTCCGGGTTGTCCAGCTGGTTGAGAAATTTGGTGGCCTCCCCGCTCCCTTACATGATAGGTGGACCGGAACCGGTTTTAGTGAACGTCTCCAGGCCGTTATTCCCAGCAGCCCCTGTTGTTGGAAGCGAGTCTTTCGAGGATGACGACGACGACAGTGACTCTGAGGAGGACAGCGATGAGTCGTCTGAAGACTCGAGCGATGACTCCAGCGATGAGGACAAGAGGGCCCTCCTGCTAAGATACCCCTTGTTTATCCGTGTCAACCCGCCCACCACTACCAAAACCACGCCCAGAACAACCAAAACTACGCCCAGGACCACAAAAGCCACGCCCACGACGACGCGTAGATCCGTGGTGGTGGACGAGAGGGCCAAACAGATTCAGAACGCCGCCCTGCAGGTGACGGAGATCTTCAAGAACCTGAGCTCCACCCTGCTCTCGGGACTCAACACCCGTCAGCTCTCTGAGCTCCGGAGCATTCTCTTGACCAACCTGACGCTGGCGGATCTCGAGCAGGCGGTGTCCGTTGTCTTCAACAACGTCACCGCCCTCGCGAGGAATGCCTCGAACGTCGCCAAGTCTTTCTACGCGTCCAGCCCGAGGTCGACCTCACTGACCCTTGCAGACTCGGACAGCAGGCGGCTCCAGGTTGACCTCATCCTGACCCTCAACGGACGCAGGACCGTCAACTTCCAGACGGCGGGGGAGATCGCGCGGGTTCTGTTGAGGAGCGTCCTGCCCCAGAGCTGGTCGGAGGGCAAGAAGCAGGACGCTGTGACCGCCATGATGTTCCTGGGCAGCGCCAACCTGACCTCCAACGAGACAACGGTCATCTTGGACAACCTGGTTCACGGTAAGTACCGTCACTTAAGTAAGTAAGTTACGTCACTTCCTACGCAATTAGATGTATCTTGTCGTTGTTTTTTTTTAATGTTACTGTTCCTTGTTTTAAAAATGTTATTGTTCATTGTTTTAAAAATGTTATTGTTCCTTGTTTTAAAAAAGGAGGGAAGTTGGGGAACAACATTTAAATTAATTGTTGACCCAGGCACAACCGGTTCTTGTCGAAGTCTTGTGTTTGAAACAATTGAAATCACGGGAACTTTCTCTAGATGTTTATATGCATTTCTCCTAACCATAATTTATGCTCTTCAAATTGACACTTTATTATTTCCCGTAATTATCACGTAAGATTTACAATAATCGGCATCCTTCCGTCTCGCGAGACGATGGTGAATCACTGTTGAGTTGGGTTGCATTTCCTTGAGTGGCTGTGCAGTCCTATCCTTGAGTGACAGTCTTTACCACAGCTTTTACACACGAATTCTGTGCTTCCAAATGTTTTGGCCTTTCTCCTAGCTCTTCTTTCTGTAGCCTCCTCCATCCTTCGCTCCTCGGCTACTATGACGCCCTCTTTGACAACTGTGCGCCACGTAGATCGGTCTTCTGCCTTACACTCCCAGTCGCTTGTGCGTATTCTGGCTGCTTTCATGTCCCTTTGGCAGACATCTTTAAATCGCAGACATGGGCGACCTGTCTTCCTCTTTCCCAATGCCAGTTCTCCATATAGCAGTTCCTTGGGGATTCCCCCAGGGCTCATTCTTTTAACATGTCCTGGCCATCTCAGGCGTCTTTCACTAAGGATTGAGAACATGCTTTGGGTATTGGTGCGCATTAGAACCTCAGTATTAGGCACCTTGTCTTGCCATTAATGCCTAGGATGCGTCGCAGGCATCTCAAGTGGAAGCTATTAAGCTTGAGCTCTTGGGATGTATAAGTGGTCCATGTCTCACTCCCGTATAGCAGTGTACTAATGACGCAGGCTCTATAGACACACAGTTTGGTTTTCTCTGTTAACTTGGTGTTTTGCCAGACCCGTTTGCTTAATTTAGCCATTGTGGCAGCTGTCTTGCTAATTCTACTGTTTATTTCCTCTTCAATGGACAATGTATTGGAGACCTTGGAACCCAAGTAGGAGAAGCTGTCCACAACCTCCAAGTTTTCATTGTCGATATTGATGGTAGGAGGAGGTTGTGTGTCTTTGGGCCATGATGTTTGTCTTTTTCAAGCTGATTTGCAGACCAAATTCTTTGCAGGCATTGGAGAAGCTTGACACGAGTTGTTGCAACCAGTTTCTGTGTGTGCTGTTAATGCCGCATCATCCGCAAAGAGTAGCTCAAGAATTATCTGTCTTTTTGGTCTTGGCTCGGAGGCGGGCAGTGTTGAAAAGTCCTCCATCAGCTCTGGTGTGTAACCAGATTCCTTCATTGCTATCCTTGAATGCGTATCGAAGCAGTACAGAGAAGAATATTGCGAACAGCGTTGTTGCAAGTACACAACCTTGTTTAACTCCGCAGCTGAGAGGAAAGGCTTCTGACGTAGCTCCATCGAACTGCACTGTGCCCTGCATATTTTCATGGAACTGTCTGATGATGGCGAGTAGGTGTGGGGGACAGCCGATTTTTACCAGGATTTGGAATAGCCCGTTGCGACTGACGAAATCAAAGGCTTTGGTAAGGTCCACAAAGGCAATGCATAGTGGCATCTGTTGCTCTCTGCATTGTTCCTGGAGCTGCCGTATGGAGAACACCATGTCTATGGTAGACGGACCAGCCCGGAAACCGCACAATAAGATTTACAATAGCTGCTGTGGGTATCATGGTGTTTATTATAACTATTTACATTTGATATTAATGGTATTATGATGAAGATTGTTTAATTTTGATTTGTAACAATTCCTGGTGGGGCTCCAGTACATGTGACGTCACGAGAAGTATCATTTCATCGTTTTATTCCTTGTATTTTGTTGACTCTGTTATTAACCATTCAATTTTAAACTCAATCCTGACCACAATTCCCGCAGTTAACCGACTAACCTACTTGTGTTAACCGACTGACCTACTTGTGTTAACCGACTGACCTACTTGTGTTAACCGACTGACCTACTTGTGTTAACCGACTGACCTACTTGTGTTTGCAGTATTAGGACAACATCAACATTCAAACAAAGTGACTTTGTGTTTCAGATTACATGACGTCAGATCCCTATCAGGACCTCACCACCTATATTACGTCATCATCCGGGGCGGCAGCTCGAAGAAAACGACACCTGTATTGTAAGTCATTTTACCTGGACCATGGAAAATCAAATGTTGGCCCTTGTTTGACAGAAGCGGTATATCGTTTTAAATGCTAAGCTTCCTTGAAACCTACCGTAACTTGGACATTTACCGTAACTTGGACGTTTACCGTAACTTGGACGTTTACCTTAACTTGGACGTTTACAGTAACTTGGACATTTACCGTAACTTGCCCATTTACAGTAACTTGGAAATTTACCTTAACTTGGACGTTTACAGTAACTTGGACATTTGCCGTAGCTTGGACATTTAGCGGATCAAATTATGTTTAACCTTTTGGAGTATTGAATTAATACTTAAACCTCGACATGTGTGTTAGTCAAATCATTTATGAATTTTAAAAATTAAAGATTTTATTTTCAGTATTTCTTAAAGATTTGGGGGTGTTTTTTTTTGTACCCCAAAGTTCCTAAAGCTTCCTTAAATTCCATGAGGATGTCCTTAAAATCTCCTGGTCAATACCTGTTATTTCTACACCTACATGTCATGTACCTGTTAATCTACACCTAGATGTTACGTATCTTTTACCTCTACATCCAGTTGTTACGTATCTGTTACCTCTACACCAAGTTGTTACGTATCTGTTACCTCTACACCAAGTTGTTACGTATCTGTTACCTCTACTCCTAGTTGTTACGTATCTGTTACCTCTACACCAAGTTGTTACGTATCTGTTACCTCTACACCTAGTTGTTACGTATCTGTTACCTCTACACCAAGTTGTTACGTATCTGTTACCTCTACACCTAGTTGTTACGTATCTGTTACCTCTACTCCTAGTTGTTACGTATCTGTTACCTCTACACCAAGTTGTTACGTATCTGTTACCTCTACACCTAGTTGTTACGTATCTGTTACCTCTACACCAGTTGTTACGTATCTGTTACCTCTACACCATAGTTGTTACGTATCTGTTACCTCTACACCTAGTTGTTACGTATCTGTTACCTGTACTCATAGTTGTTACGTATCTGTTACCTCTACACCCAGTTGTTACGTATCTGTTACCTCTACACCTAGTTGTTACGTATCTGTTACCTCTACACCAAGTTGTTACGTATCTGTTACCTCTACACCTAGTTGTTACGTATCTGTTACCTCTACTCCTAGTTGTTACGTATCTGTTACCTCTACACCCAGTTGTTACGTATCTGTTACCTCTACTCCTAGTTGTTACGTATCTGTTACCTCTACACCCAGTTGTTACGTATCTGTTACCTCTACACCAAGTTGTTACGTATCTGTTACCTCTACACCTAGTTGTTACGTATCTGTTACCTCTACTCCTAGTTGTTACGTATCTGTTACCTCTACACCCAGTTGTTACGTATCTGTTACCTCTACACCTAGTTGTTACGTATCTGTTACCTCTACACCAAGTTGTTACGTATCTGTTACCTCTACACCTAGTTGTTACGTATCTGTTACCTCTACTCCTAGTTGTTACGTATCTGTTACCTCTACACCAAGTTGTTACGTATCTGTTACCTCTACACCAAGTTGTTACGTATCTGTTACCTCTACACCAAGTTGTTACGTATCTGTTACCTCTACTCCCAGTTGTTACGTATCTGTTACCTCTACACCAAGTTGTTACGTATCTGTTACCTCTACTCCCAGTTGTTACGTATCTGTTACCTCTACACCAAGTTGTTACGTATCTGTTACCTCTACACCAAGTTGTTACGTATCTTTTACCTCTACTCCCAGTTGTTACGTATCTGTTATCTCTACACCAAGTTGTTACGTATCTGTTATCTCTACACCAAGTTGTTACGTATCTGTTACCTCTACACCAAGTTGTTACGTATCTGTTACCTCTACACCAAGTTGTTACGTATCTGTTATCTCTACACCAAGTTGTTACGTATCTGTTACCTCTACACCAAGTTGTTACGTATCTGTTACCTCTACACCAAGTTGTTACGTATCTGTTACCTCTACACCAAGTTGTTACGTATCTGTTATCTCTACACCAAGTTGTTACGTATCTGTTACCTCTACACCAAGTTGTTACGTATCTGTTACCTCTACACCTAGTTGTTACGTATCTGTTACCTCTACACGCAGTTGTTACGTATCTGTTACCTCTGCACCAAGTTGTTACGTATCTGTTACCTCTACACCCCGTTGTTACGTATCTGTTACCTCTACACCCAGTTGTTACGTATCTGTTACCTCTACACCAAGTTGTTACGTATCTGTTACCTCTAAACCAAGTTGTTACGTATCTGTTACCTCTACTCCTAGTTGTTACGTATCTGTTACCTCTACACCAAGTTGTTACGTATCTGTTACCTCTACACCTAGTTGTTACGTATCTGTTACCTCTATACCCAGTTGTTATGTATCTGTTACCTCTACACCCAGTTGTTACGTATCTGTTACCTCTACACCCAGTTGTTACGTATATGTTACCTCTACTCCCAGTTGTTACGTATCTGTTACCTCTACACCCAGTTGTTACGTATCTGTTACCTCTACACCCAGTTGTTACGTATCTGTTACCTCTACACCAAGTTGTTACGTATCTGTTACCTCTACTCCTAGTTGTTACGTATCTGTTACCTCTACACCCAGTTGTTACGTATCTGTTACCTCTACTCCTAGTTGCTATTTTATAACTGTGTTATATTCCACTTCTTGTTTCTATTCCATAACTTTCCTTACACCGCTATTTTTATATACGATTTCCTCTCTATAAAACTCTAGCTGTTCACTAGTCTTCATCCTTCCACCACCACCTAACGACTAACTTTTGTCCACTGACCAGACCAGCCCCAGTTTGACCAGGACATGGCATGTTACTCCCTGTACAACTACGTGGTCAGCTCCAAGTACTGTGGTGTCAGAATCTCCGCCAGGTTCGTCATAGTTGAATGATTTCGAAATTACTTAATATTATTTATTATTAGGTATTATGAATAGTTAATAGTAATATTATTTAAGTTTTTCAAGTCATTGAAATACGAATCTTGACATTGATGCCAGGGAATAAAGTCCAGCATCGCTCCACCCCCTTCCCCTTCACCTTTACTCCCACTTCGCTTTCTTTAATCTCTTCTTCTTTTTGTTTCCCAAAATGATCCACCGATAATTTCGTTGAACAAGGCCGCTAGGCTTTATCATTTCTAAAACCAGAAAACGTCATAGCTCAATGAGTAATGTTCTATGTTTAAATCCCTTATATTAATTTCGAAATCGTGTCTCTCTGCCGTCATCTCTGTCGTTCGTCGTCGGGCGGGCGGAGAAACAAAACTAAAAAATTACCCACTTCTTGTGATGCTATCGATCTGAAATTTTGCACATAGACTCGTGTCACCTAACAATCCATTGTATCAAAATTTCAGATCGATCGAATCAGTGGCGTAGCTAGAGGGGGCCGGTGTGAGGCGGTCCGCCCCGGGTGGCACACATTTAGGGGCGGCATTTGTGGTCATTTGAAAAGTGCAACCTATTCCGACAACCACCCCTTTTCTTTTGAAGGGGGAAAACCAAGGTGAAACAAAAATATTCGCAATTTCTAGTCTTAATTAACGGAATCCCACAACATTTGTTTGATTACATAGGGGATGTTATAACTAACGCAAAACCTTTCAAAAATTTAAAATCGCTCAAAAAAGGTATTGACTTGTTTGGAAAATTAAGCGGTATACGACACAGATGACGCTTTTATAAGAAAACTACACAAAAAACACATAACCTCTGGGCCCAATAATATGTGCTTTTAATATCGCCACGGTGGTTTTTGCGTGGAATTTCGACATTCACAGAATGATGCGCGAACAAGTACCTACAAATACTACAATTCATGGTGGTTCAAATATTGTGTTTAATATGTAAGTAATAATTTATATGACTGTTTGAGTTTTCAGAAAATTATTGTAAGGTACGTGATTAAATTAAATTTATGTTGTTTTTATTGCATTAAAGTAGCACAAATAAATTTGTGTTTTTCATTAAAATACGGATGTGCATTAAAATATTACACCGATGCAATTAAAGTATTTTGTAAATAATTCGTCTATTTTATGGAAAATTATTAAGATTTAGGGCAAGAACATGAAACTATTCAAATTTCTCTGTTAATAAACACACAATAGGCATAAATAATTTCGAAAAAGACATACTTGAAAATTTCAAGCGTCTTGGAGAAATTGATGTCTGAAGAAGTAACTAGTTAAACGAGATCAGATGCTGGAATTTTACTCAATTCAATGCAATCTTTTTCTTTTCTATATTATCTCAATTTATGGGAACTCGTCATTTTTTTTAAAAATTAATGCAAACCCATTGCAAGGAACAAAGATATGTGCTAATACAAAACGTTGCTATATCAGCCAAAAAATTTGTGAAGAGTTGGAGATATCAACTGAACGCTGAGTTAGAAGGAGAAAAAAAATGAGTGGGGAAAATTAATAAGACGTGGTTTTATCTTTAGAACGAGAGATACAACTGGAAATATTGTTATCAATTGATGGAATTATACAAGAAAATAAAAGAATGCTTTGAAGATTTGTAAGTTTTGCAAGAAAATATTCGTATATAATACCATGTAACCTATGGCCGATAAAGGGGGGGGGGTTCTGAACGGGCTAAAGCCATGGGCCCCGATGATTTAGGGGCCCCCAAATTTATTATATTTTATAATAAAGGTGAAAAAATGTTTGCATG
This sequence comes from Ampullaceana balthica, assembly GCA_944989445.1. Classification (NCBI taxonomy): domain Eukaryota; kingdom Metazoa; phylum Mollusca; class Gastropoda; family Lymnaeidae; genus Ampullaceana; species Ampullaceana balthica. The sequence goes on from CALYLW010002114.1 coordinate 35,018, forward strand.
AATTCCTGAAAATATCATACATTAAATAAATTAATAAAATAGTGTCTATTAATCTAATGACTATTCGGACCCGATAGTCTTAGTAATCGAAAAACCTGATTTTATATGCTCAATAAGAGAAAATATTAAAGAATATTGTTTATATTTTTTTAAATTTCTATTTTTCCGTCAAGCTCGTGTGGTTTTATGGAAGAAAGTCGACCTGCGGTGCAAGCGGTCACGTGATCGATTCCCAGCGTGGAAAATTTTTTATTTATCATTCGTCTTTTTTTTTAAATTGTCGTTTTACACTCCGGCAAACAGTTATTTCTTCGTATTCGGTTATTTATTTTTTTAAATAATCTTTTTGTCTGGGAAGGCCGATCCCGTAGTATATACAAAGTATGAGAAATTAACCAATGAAATATTTAATTTCAAGTTACAGTCTTATATTAGTTGCTAGCAATCATTTTATTTAAAGCGACGCTGGCTGGATAGGGCCCCAGTTTGAATTGCAGCCAGGGGGCCCCGTGCAGTCTTAATCCGCCCCTGCATGTAACCTACTAAATGAAGCATTTGAACATCAAATAAATTACTTTATTGACTTTGGTAAAGAACAGTTCAAGATTGAAAGAAAAAGGATCCAGGTTTTTATGACTAAACCTACACTACAAGAAGAGGCATTATGTTAGAAAAACGGTGGAAAGCCCCCATTGATCTATTAAAATTTATTCAACAGTAAGATTGGAAAATTCTGCACCCAAGATTGTAATTTTGCTATGAATTTTTTCAACAATTGCTATCAGTGTCGCTAGTTGTGAAAGGAGCTTCTCCAAAGTGAAGTTAATAAAAATTATCTTCGTTCCACAATGAGCGATTTAAGACAAAATCTTGCAATATTGTCCGTAGAACAAGATATTACAAATAATTAAAATAGTATAATAGGGCCGTCCATAAAGTACGTCACGCTCCAGAGGGGGGGGGGTTATAAGAAAGTGTGACAGTTTGTGACAAGGGGAGGTGGGTCCCGGTTATGTGTGATTTCACGCAGTTTTATTTTAAATTTTGATTATTTTGTTAATAAAAAACAACATTTTTGTTCGAAAGTGTGACATACTTTATGGGGGGGGGGTCCAAGATGTGTGACAGTTTGTGACAGGGGGAGGGGAGAGTTATAAATGGTCAAAAATAGCGTCACGTACTTTATGGACAACCCCATACACGATTTTTCTATTATGAAAGTAAATGTATAAATATGATTACATACTGATGTATACACTTCATTTGTAAAAAATAAATTATTTATAAATATAAAATAAAATAATAGTAATTGATAATGTTGTTGTTTTTTGGGGTGTTAAGTTGGAATATGTTTTGTCTTATGGGAGTAAGACCTGCGACCTCAGTAACTTTCTTGTGGTCTTTAAAAAATGTGTAGTGTATTTTTATAAATGATTACTTATAGTTATATCATCTTATGCGGCCTCTTTAATTACTGCTTACATAAATATGGCATGTTCCCCACCTTTACTTCGTTTCAATTACAATTATTTATTCATGTTTATTAATTTATAAAAACCATCATATAATTGACTAATTTGCCGTCCGCAAATAACGTCACGCTTTTTTGGCTGATTTTTCACCCTCTCCGCCCTCGTCACACGTCGTCACAAAAAGTTAGACCCCTTCTTCAATATGACGTCGAAAAGCTTTGACAACCCCACCATAAAAGAGGTATTTTCTATTTGAAAATAACCATGTTTCAAATCGAATTTTTGTCATTTAAATATGTTTTTAGTGCAAGACTGCACTCTAATATTGTAACACGCGTTTTACGTAAACGTAATGAAATAAAGTGTCAGTAATCAAATATTTAAGATGAAATTTTGCGCGTTTTGATGTGACGTCACATTTCTCAAACACACCCCCCTCGTTACACATCTTCACAATTGTATGACTCCCTTCCCCGCCCAAGGTGCGTGACGTCATTTATGGACGGTCCCTAAAAAAGGGCGGCACATTGGAGACCACCCCGGGCGGCAAAAGTTCTAGCTACGCCGCTGGATCGAATGTACCGTAATTAAATTAATGCATTTTTAGTTTATCTCTATATAATTCAATGTAGCGTCTGTTGTTGTTTACAATCACGCGTCCCTTGCTTGAGTTCACGGCAGCCATCGATGACCACACCTCCCCCCTCCCCCCTCCCCCGGTTTTACAGCAAGGGGAGATCAGTCGGTTTCAGTCTGTAAATATTTGTCCTGTTTGAACGTAATCAATACTTTTAGTTATGTCTGATATATAAGGGATTTATAGTCAAAAAACCTTTGTTTTTACGGGGTTGTTTATTAGATTAAATTCTTGAGGAACAATGTTTTAAAGCATAAGTACAGTCGAATTAATATGTTCTCAAAATTGTTAGCATAGAAAAATTACAAAACTGTTTTTCCTTTTTCAAGTCCAGTAGTTTCAAGAGTAAAGTAGTAATCATACATAAAGCAATTAATTCTAATTTAGAAATACAACACAAAGATAACTTAATACAACCCTCAGATAGACATAAGGATAAAAACACCTTTCTTATTCCGTATGCAAGAACAAACTCATACAAATTTTCGTTCCTCCCGTCCGTAATTCGGGCGTGGAAGGGTTTGCCTGAAGAAACCAGGAAAGCCAACACTTTATCAACATTTAAAACTCTAATAAGAATGCAGGACTAAACACAAACCATAGATAAGCGTAGGGACGCAATAATCTTCTGTATAGAAGGAGCGTCTGTAACAGATAAGATAAGATAAGATACGCTGTTTTAAATTAATGAAGAATTAACAAATAGCTGATAAGAGACATCCTTCTCAATATACCTCCATTTACATATTGACTCGTATCTTTTATTAAATTTTTATGAATATTTGTCCTTAAAAAAATATATTTATAAACCAAATATTTCTATTAATAGATTTCCGTCATATTATGACAAGGTGTTTTGGAAGTGAAATCCAACAGAGAATGTGTTTTATTTTTAAATCCTAATATCGTTTTCAAAAAATGTTTCTCCTAGACATATAAAATTTTAATGAAGATGCAGTGCAGATGACCAATGCAATTTTTGAAGACAGTTGATGAAAATAAGAGAAAATTTGTCAGGGCCATCCAGCTTGATTATATGCACACAATATATATACACAACTACGCTGTTGTGTTACGTCCTGTCAGGCCTACTAATACCCTGTTTTTATTTTATGCATTTACCTTTTTAAAAGCCTGATTGCAGTCTCACCCCCATTACTTGATTATATGAGAACATGTAGCTGTATCGTTTATCCACATGACCAAACCTCGGTATATTAGTTTATCGTTCAATAAACTCCTTTTGTTAGATGCGTGTCAACTTCATTAATGAAGCGAAGGTTGTGATGTACAACATCCGGGTTTTCACTTAACTAACTAACTGACAACGTCTTATTCAGGTTGGTTTATGACAGACTCAAGTGTAGCAGCTATCCTACTACAACGAGTACCACCACGTCAACAACAACACGGCCGACAACTACTACCACACGGCCGACAACTACTACCACACGGCCGACAACGACCACAACACGTCCGACAAGTACGACCACACGTCCGACAACGACCACAACACGACCAGACAACCACCCCAACAACAACACGCCCGACAACCACCACAACCAACCAACCACCACAACCACCACAACCACCACAACGCGTTCATCCTCATCAACCACAAAGGGAGTGTCCACTTCTAGCACAACCACACCTACAACGTCCACTACCACACCAACCACCACCACCACATCAACCACAACTACCACACCAACCACGACTACAACGCCAACGACCACCACAACATCCACGACCACTACCACGCCAACCACCACTACAACCTCCACAACCACGACGACACCAACTACGACTTCAACGACATCAACAACAACGCCAGCAGCACGTAAGTATCAACACCAGTTATTTCCCGTCTTACATCGGTGTCCCAATATGTCAGAGCTTAAGTCCCCGTTATGTGGCCCCCAAATTATTCTCAGTAAGTCTAAGAACAATGTCGATGTTATAAAAATTGTAGACTTGTATCAAAACATTTACTTTTAACTTTGGGATCACCTATCAACGCGAGTCCAATTTTAACTGTATGCTCACTTTTTACAGTTCATTCGCTTGAAACTATACATTGACTTTTCCATTAAATCTAAATTGTCAACTTGCTGAGACTTTGAATGAACACACACTTGTTACGTCATCATTCTGGCACAGACTTATAACTAATCTCTCAAAGAGCAGTTACAGAATACTATCATGACTATCCTATATCAACTCTCTTTGAAAGTGAAATCACAATTCGCTTCCTGTATCAAATTACTGGAGTTCACTACAAAGTGATTTGTGTGGCGTATGAGATTCTTGGCCTGAAATATTACCTGTAAATAATTAACATAGGTGTCTACATGTCAAGCTGTGGTTGTTTGGGGGGGGGGAGCGCCCCATAGTTATGGCGCCCCTTATTGTGATCTTCTCCTTTCAGCCACCTGCGGTGTCAGTGACGTGGCCACCGGCTCGGTTAGCGTCCGGTCCGCGGGCCTGTTTCTGGCCCCACGTATTGTCGGTGGCGTCAATGCTGGTTCTTGCGCAATGTACCCGTGGATGGTACGGCTGAATATTGACAACGGCCAGGTCTGCGGCGGAGTGATACTGGACGCTACTCACATCCTCACGGCCGCGCATTGCGCTGTGTGAGTGACAATATTTGTGTGAATAGTTGTGTGAATATCTTCGCGAATGTGACAATAGTTGTGTAAATAGCTCAGTGAATGTGACAATAGGTGTGTGAATAGAACAGCGAATGTGACGCTATTTGTGTGAATAGAACAGCGAATGTGACACTAGTTGTGTGAATAGAACAGTGAATGTGACACTAGTTGTGTAAATAGAACAGCGAATGGGACAATTACTATTTGAATAGCTCTGCGAATCTGACAATAGTTGTGTAAATAGATCTGCGAATGTGATAATAATTATGTGAATAGATTATCGAATGTGACACAGTGCAGACAATGACGTGAATTTTTGTTATCACTTCAGAAATTTAACATAAATGAAACTTTTTTTTTAAATACTGAAAAAAAAATTAAAATTGAAAATAAATTTCATCATGTTTGATGCTACAGATAAGGGGATTCTTCAATATCAAATTTCTCCCACACCAATAAAACACCATCATTTATTGTGTTAACAATCTGCCCCCAGCAATAAGAACAGCATCCAGGCTACCGTTGGTGAATACGATTCCAGTGCCACTGAAGGAACTGAGCAAGTCTTCAACATCAACACTGCCACAGGGGTCGCCCTCCACCCAGACTTTGATTACGTCGCCAGAAGTAAGTTGTCTTCAGGGGTTCTCAGCGGGTGATGTAATCTGGGATCCCTGTTCTTATCACGACATCACACACCCCCAGTACCCCCACCCCCCGAAAATATATTTATTTTCAACAACAACAAAAACAACAACCAGGAATAGGAAGTAGGTATTGGTCGGAGAGTTCTGAGATATCTATTTGTTTCGCCTCAACTCGTTACATCTCTTTCAGCCAATGACGTTGCGGTTCTAACTTTGGACACGCCCATCAACCTTGATCAGATCTGCGCCAAGCCCATCTGCCTTGACCCTACTTACAAGGTGACCTCAGGACAAAAATGCCAGATTGCTGGATGGGGCGTGACAGACGGTAAGGTTGAGAAATCTTTTTTCTCTGTTGTCTGTGCACGGGTATCATTATTCTCTAGCATCGTGTCCACTAATTGATGGCTTCATTCAATATTTCCCCAGAAAATTCCTTCACCGCGTCCACCATCCTGCAGACCGCGTCCATCACAACGTACCAGGGAACAGACTGTCTGGCGGCCTTCCCCAACTCGGGCTCCACCTATCTGAGTGACCCCACCAAACAGCTGTGTGCAGGGGAGCCGGCCGGCGGAGTGGACGCATGTGGCGTGAGTACAGATCAGCTGGTGGCGAGCTGGTGGTGGTGTTTTTTGGGTTGTTTTTTACTTGAAGATCAGTTGATTTATTTCCAAGTCATTATAAAAGCAGAAAGAATATCATTGTGTGTGCACAAGTTCTCAACTCCACCCCCACCCCCTCAACATACAACATTATTGTGTGTCTCTCATGTTATATTATAACCGATACAGATACAATCATTAATATCCAGTGCGCCTGTACTTAACTCCTCTACCAGGAAGTGAACCGGTTGTAAGACAAAATGGCGTCTCTAATAAGTGCAATAAAAGTATCATAAAAGTAAATTCACACACACACACACACACACACACACACACACACACACACACACACACACACACACACACACACATCACGGTCAGGATATAAAATTACAACGGAGCACGTTTAATCAAATAAAATAAATCTAGGCCAATAAAACAGCTAGCAACTGTTACAACAAAAATATGAACATGAAATCAGAATTTGTGCGTTTGGTTGTGTTAATGGTGTGGTGTGTGTGTGTTTATGTTTGTGTGTGCATTTTGTTCATGTTTTCCAAATATTCAAATACTGAGCACAGGCGTACATCTCACAGTGTGATAATTTATTAACAGAACATCATAAGACAATAATTCGCTATGTTCATGGTTTATGAAGACCAAAAGTTATAATCCAGCTAGGTTTACCGGGGCCACCAAACAAGTTTTTTTACGACATGTCGTAACGCTAGCAACATCCCGCCGAATCGTCTGCTGCTACGACATGTCGTAAAATTATGGCTATGGTATGTGCTTACAGTTACGACTAAAGCTGTATTTTAATTATGCTAATACTAACAATTTTTATTTTTAAATTAAAAAACAAATATTTTTTTGATTCGCAAGTTGATCGGCATCACCAAAGGACGAGGCGAGGCGTGAGTTTTACAACTAAGGGGCCATCCATATATTACGTACGCACAAAATTCGTATTTTTCTACCACCTCGTTCCCCCGTTGCATCTCGTACATTTTTGGGACCCCCCCATGCGTACGTACAAATTCGCTCACCCCCCCCCCATTTTGAAAAAAAATTAAGCCGGAGTCAGAAGATATTGGTTTTACTCTTTGAAGCCGCCCATAAATGACGTCACACGCCTAACAAGGGGGTGGGGGAGGGGGTCGCACATTTGTGACGAGGGGGAGGTGGTGTTTAAGAAATGTGACGCACATCAAAATGCGCACTAAAATATTTGAAAATGTGGATTTTTTTTCAGGGGGGGGGGACTGTCCATTAATGACGTCGCGCGATTTTGGCAGATTTTTCACTCCCCCTCCCCCATCGTCACGCGTCGTCACTAAAACTAAGACCACCCCATCCCATATGACGTCAAAAAAATTTGCGCATAAAAGCTGTATTTTCTATTTGAAAAAGAGCATGTTTAAAATCACTTTTTTGTCATTTAATTATTTATTTAGTGTAGGCCTGCATTCTAATATCGTAACACGCGTGAAGTCATGTAAAACGCCATGTAACAAATCAAATATTTAAGTGGAACTTTTATGCAAAATTGCGAGTTTTGATGTGAAGTTACACCCCCCTCCCCTACGTCACACATCGTCACAAATATGTAGACCCCCCTCCCCCCTAGGTGCGTGGTGTCATTTATGGATGGCCCCTTTGAGACGTAATTGTGGAGAAGGGTGGTCTAAGTTTTTGTAACTAAGTGCGACGAGGAGGGTATACATCGGCCAAAATCGCGTGACGTCATTCATGGACGGACCTTTTATAGTTTTATGTAATATCGTGTTTTTCATGTTGAAATTATTGAAGAAATACAATAGAGCATTCAAATTTTATTGTCCTGAACATTACATAACAAAACTGATAAAAGAACAATACAAACAGTGAAATCGCCGTCCCGTTGTGTGTTTATAACGGGTATAACGGCGAAAGAGTAAGAGAAAACTTCAATCCATACGCAAAATGCCGTTAATTGAAGACCTCCCCCCTCCTTGCGTACGTAATATATGGATGGCCCCTATCAGTTTTTTCAGTAATGGAATATATTTCTCTAACTCAAAAGGTTAACACAAAGAGGTAAAAACAATGTATTATTAAAACTATTAGTAATGGTTCAACTTTAAATGCCCCCATTCTTCTGGGAAATTATTTTGATAATGACAATGAATAATGATGTTCATGTATAGTATAGCCTATACTCAGCCTATACTGTAGTAACTATAGGCTATATATTATTAATAAGTCTATTTATCCAGCATCCACACTAGCCTCATGCAGAGCCAACTACGCTGGGTGGGCCATGTAGTGCGCATGCCCGACCATCGCCTCGCTAGAGGCTCGTCTATGGTCAGTTTACTGCAGGGCATAGACTATAGAGCATGTAGTGGTCCACATAAGTGATACAAGGATGCACTTAAAACTGCTCTAAAGGCCTTTGACATTAGACATGACTCCTGGGAAGCAGCAGCCAGTAACCGAGCCCACTGGCGCTATATGATACGGAATGGCGCAGTTGTCTGTGAGGGTAATAGACAACAGGCTGCCAAGACAAAACGTCAAGCCAGGAAGGACCGTATCAAACACCATCCTGAAGGGTTCCCATCCATCTCTTCTCCAACATGCCGACGCAAATTGCGTGCTTGAATAGGGTTTTTAAGCCACCAGAGGACACACGTGGCGGCCTAGCACAGGTCAAATACAAATATGATGAGAGTGGTCATCGTCGACTACGACGGACGAACAACTTTGATTGTTAAAACGATACTTGGGTTCTAATCTCGATCCCGGCGAGTTTTTTGTTGATTTAATTTTTTCTATAATTAAAAAAAAACACGTCGTCGTCGTAACGCTAGCAACATCCCGTCGAATTTTCTGCTGCTACGACATGTCGTAGCACCAGTTTCCTGGCTAGCGCTACGACATGTCGTAACACTAGAAACATCCCACCGAATCGTCTGCAGCTACGACATGTCGTAGCACTAGTTTCCTGGCTAGCGTTACGACATGTCGTAACGCTAGCAACATCCTAACATTAAATGCAGTTGAACCTCTCACAACGAGCATAATTCCTTTTTGAATCTTACTCGGTAAGCGAAACAAAAAACGTAAATAAAAATATGAACTAATGACAAATAAATAATTAATCCCTTTTAACTAGAAAACTGCTTAAAGACATTTGTTTTGGCAGACGCGTCAAAATTTGACGAAAATGTGTCTTAACTGATTCGTAAACATTCTTGACACTCCCTTTGAAGCATATATCTCCTTAATTGCTCTTGAGAATAGTGCAGTTCGTTGATGTTGGCCGATTGTCAGTGCGCGCTAGATTAGCCACGCTCACACCATGTTCTTGCTTTTTAATGATTTTACGTTTCATTTGAACAGTAATTTTTTCTCTCTTATGATTGTCTTCTTGAGTTGTTCTTTTATTCCGAAGACATTTTAGCACATGTTATTGATTACACTTTGCACATTAAAAAAAATTACGAATATTGTCTGAATTTAAAATCTGTAAAAACGGATGATCACACACGAAAACAATACGCTAACACACCGAGTGCTAAACAAATACTAATGCATCGGGGAAGAAGTGCCGGCTCACAAATAAAGTTTAGGAAAATGGGACATCCCCTTTCTGCGTCACTCGTTATGCGTGTCGCTCATTAAGGGAGCAACTTTTTTCACATTTTTGTCTCGTTATGCCAATTTCTCGTTATGAGAGGTGCTTGTCATGAGAGGTTCCAATGTATTTAAAAAAACAGTTGTTTATATTGTTTCTTTTCCTTACTTTATCATCCATTAAATATATACATTTATAAATAAGTAGAAGTGGAAGTAAGTGGTTCTACTAAAGGTTTATAATCTGATCACAAATAAAAGCTAATGATATAACAACACTCTTTCCAGGGCGACTCCGGGGGACCACTCTTCTGCCAGGACCAGACGACCAACCGTTGGGTGGCTGCTGGAATTGTCTCGTATGGCGAGGGCTGCGCCAGGCCCAAGTACCCAGGGGTGTACGCCGACACGAGCGTCTACTACGACTGGATCCAACAGCAGCTGTAACCGACGGCTGTAGAACGGCTGTCGGACGCCGGACGGGCTAACATTTTGAGGCGATGACATCTTGCGAATAATCTCGTTTTATTTGCTGACAAAAATGATAGTAATAACTTCAAATAAAGGCCTACTGTATAGTTAAGCGCGTCTTCACCTGTTTTGTATTAACGCGTCCTTTTGCTTACTTTACATTAAAGCACCGCTTAATTCTAAATATTAGTCACAACTACTTTCATTTTTTTTTCAAATCGTGAGCTAACAAAATAAGATTGTAACGTTAAAAATGTTTTAGAATGATAGACACACCCTATGTTCAGTATTTAATATATATATATATATATAATTCACCATAGCGAGTATGTGCAAAGGAGCATGACGAATGACCCTCGCTGGGGTCGACCAATGTCTCGATACCAACAATAGTTTTTGCGTTCACTTGCGTTGTTCATTCTCAGAGTTACAGGAGATTCGTAGGAAGGTCCTGGGCTCAAGCCCCAGCGAAATCATTATTTTTTTAATTTTTAAAAATTTGTGTGCCCGTTCTTTTCCCCCTCTTTTTTGCGAGCATGGCTGAACCTCGCTAGTGTCGGCTAATAAGTTTATGGTTGACAAGCTAGGGTGGGGAAGGGTGGTGGGCAGGTAGATAAACACAGTGCGAATGTCTCGAGACCAACAATGCATCGGTGGTTTCCCTCCCCCCCCCCACCGACGTTCACTCGCGTTGTTTTGGTTTCTTCGTGCTGTGGTTCGCATCCGTTCTCTCCCCCCCCCCTTTTGTTATGTGCACTATCCATGAGCAAGTCTGTAACGTATGCTACACAGCAGGGCATATCTAGTCTCTTATGTTTCACTCCTACTCAGTTTTTCTTTTGGTAAACAACTACGTTTAAATAAGCCAAGAGTGCCTGCCCCTTGTTCACTCTCACTCATCACTTCCTTTCTACTCGCGCGTCCATCTTGTCAACCTTTAATTACTGTCCACTTGTGTTTACCCACGTGATTATTTCACTCAGCTCATTGATGGCGCCGGAAAGAGGTCACCCGTGACGTGTCACTCACCTTGACCTTTATCATTCGAGTCGTCTGCTTAAGTCTTTTCTTTTTTTTTGGTGGGGGGGGGGTGTTTCAGGTGCGCAGATGTGGGATTAAAAAACGTGTATACAATTTTAAAATCACTGTTTATATAAAATATTGAACCGTTAATACTAATAATTCACACACCTAAATATTGCTTTCAAAAATATATTTTTTTTATCCAGGATGAGTGTACGCAACCTATAGCGGGGAAAAATAACTGAATTTTTATAAAAAAATATGTACGCATAGAGGATTGAAAGTCTCTGCTGAAAAGACTATTTTTTATTGTTACAAACATTTATAATTGATACAACGGCGGAGAATACCGAGTCTAGAAGTTCGTGGTGACACGACCACCACAAAACGCCTGCAAGTCTTTGATTGTGTCACCGGTCGCCAGTGTATGAATTTAGGCAGTGGTAGCGGTCAGATAAGTATGGCAGGCTCGTGACTGAACACAAACGGTTTTTGTTTTTTGTTTTTTTAATCCGTTTGTGACATGGCTGAGAGAAAAAATTTGCTGACGTTTAGTTGGTTGGTGACTTAGGTGTCAATATTTTTGTCTACAAAACAATGGGGTCCACGCTCAAACCACGTGAATTAGTTGTTAAGAAAATGTAGTGGTCTTACTGTCACATATCGTGGTCTTACTGTCACATATCGTGGTCTTACTGTCACATATCGTGGTCTTACTGTCACATATCGTGGTCTTACTGTCACATATCGTGGTCTTACTGTCACATATCGTGGTCTTACTGTCACATATCGTGGTCTTACTGTCACATATCGTGGTCTTACTGTCACATAACGTGGTCTTACTGTCACATATTGTGGTCATACTGTCACATATCGTGGTCTTAATGTCAAATATCGTGTTAAAACTGTCACGTACATTTTCATGTGACAATGAATGCTATCTTAATAAAAAAAACTTATGTCTAATTCAATCATATTACAAACGAGCAACAAAGCCCGTCCAAGGACGTTCCGCCACCGTTTGGTGGCATTTTGTAACTCCCCTCCAACAGCCGTCTCGACCGGCATACATGTGCATCACGTCAAAAATACTATTCATTATAGAACTTTTGGCTATAAATCCCAACGCGCATAACTCAAAATAAAGTCTTGGAAGAAATACTGCACCAAAAATAACACCTTTTGAACGTCCGCGTAAACGTGTTCAATATGATTGGCTGTAGGAGTCATGTGTGCTTGAGGGACCAATCGCTAGCGATAACTGCACGGAACATAGCCTTTTATTATATAGAATGACTGACATCGTTTTGGTTTAGCCGCCTCACCTCACAAGACCAATATGGACAGTCTGACCAAAGTGACCAGGCAAACCAGTAGAAACACTACTGAACCGTGTCCTGGTTTACTTCTGAATGGAGTAGGAGGTTGCGTCACGGCTCTACGTGCACCCAACCGTGACCAGTGTGTCTGTGTGGGTGACTGCCTATTGCACTTTATACAACAAACTCTCGAGATGAGGCCTGAAAGATTCTCTGGAAGAAAAATGTCTGCTTTTTAAGTGAAAAACAAAGAGCAAATTCATTATACACGTCCAATGGAGACATTATTCCCCCTTTTTTATAACAATATTGATTATATTCAGTGTGTCTTGTTTCACTTATCCATGTATGTGTTGTTGTTTTTCTAGCATTAGTATTTATTACCATGCGAAATAAAACAGCAACAACAAAAATAATGAAAATGTTGGTCCAACTTGTTTACTCTATTCAAGTCTGCGGTTTTTGGTTTCTGCTGGTGTATTCTTGTCTTCTTCACCCGGCAGCACGCTGACTAAAAGAACAGCAGAAAGAATACAATTTAAAAGGATACCATTTAATAGGATACAATTTAAAAGGATACAATTTAAAAGGATACCAATTGAATCAACTAAAACTCCTTAAACCTAAAGTTTGCTATCAACATCCACTAAAGTTTGCTATCAACATCCACTAAAGTTTGCTATCAACATCCACTAAAGTTTGCTATCAACATCCACTAAAGTTTGCTATCAACATCCACTAAAGTTTGCTATCAACATCCACTAAAGAAAAACAAAGCACTGTTACTCAGAGTGGCCATAGACATTTATCATAACAACGAAAGAGATGGCAAGGAAAGCCTTCATAAAAACAAAATCAATAATTTTAATTAATAATTTTTTTAAAAACCAAAGTCATTATGTAAACAAAAGCCAGCATAGTATCGAAAGCCATAACAACAAAAATCCATCACTTTAACATAAGCCATTTTAGCAAGAAACACAAAAAGAAGTCACATTTGTTTTAAGGCTAACCAAAAATAAATTAATAATAATAATAATAATAATAATAATAATAATAACATTAATAATAATAATAATAATAATAAATCTTTGAAGAAAACAGAAAGTTGACCCACGTGAACTCAAATTGTTTAAACGAACTGTGCTTCCTGTGTAACCAAAACTTGATAGTTCACAACAATACGGTGACGTCACATCTTACACCCAATTGGTGGTGGCCATTGACATAGGGGCGGTCCATCAATGACGTCACGCGATTTAGGAAGATTTTTACCCCCTACCCCCTCATCACAAAAGGTTAGCCCCCCCCCCTTTAAATATGACATTACAAACCCCCCTCCCTATAAAAGCCATATTTCTTATTTGAAAATGAGCATGTCACAAATCCATTTATTGTTATTTAAGTTTGTATTTAGTGTAAGGCTCCAATCTAACATCATAATCCGTTTGAAGCCATTTAAAACATCATTAAATAAATTGTAAGCAATCAAATATTTCAGCAGAACTTTTATTTAAAACTCCGAGTTTGTGGTGTGACGTCACAGTTCTTAAACAACCCCCTCCCCCTCGTCACACATCGTCACAAATGTGTGACCCCCTCCCCCCCCTCCTAGATGCGTGACGTCATTTATGGACGCCCCCCTTAATCGTTTTTCTCATATACAAAATAGGTCATTGGTAAACTCAACGGATCGGAAACTACCGTTCACTAAACCACAATAAAGGCTGTAGTACTGTAGATGGTATCTCAACCCTTAGGGGCGAGACTTAAGGTGAGTACAACGTGTTTCTTTGTTTACCATTATTTACTTACCAGAGGATGTAGATTTTGGCGATAGGCAATAAGAGTCGGCGAAACAGGAACTGTTCGTTGAGCTTCGAATAAAAAAATGTCATAAAAACTCGAATGAATATTTAAAAGCAATTTCCAACAAAAAATTTCCGATTACATTAAAAGTCATTTCAAATCAGTAATTCTTAAAGTAAACAAAAAATGACGGCATATCCACTCACGCTACATCACACCAAGAATGTGTCAATATAATGCGCACCACGCAACAATCTAACATAAACATTAACAAAGCGGGAAAACCCCATTAACTATCATTTGAGATTACATTAAAAGTCATTTCAAATCAATAATTTTGAAACTAAACAAAACTGTTGCTATCTACAAAATGCTGCTAAAATTACTGGAGTCGAACGAAAAGAGATTTTTCAAAACTTCCTTCTCCAACATTGTTCTAAATATTATTAGCTATGGGGCCGTCCATAAAGTACGTCACGCTCCGAGGGGGGGGGTCTAAGAAAGTGTGACAGGGGGGAGGGGGTGGTCAGGCAATGTGTGATGTCACACATTTATTTTTTAAATTATTTTTTTTCTAATTTATTTATATTTTTTTAGTAGAATTTAAATAGCTTTAAAAATAATTTTCAAAATTTTTTTGAAAAATTAGAATTAGTTTTATGTCAAAATAGCATGAAATGCGTATCTCCTGAATGTGTTCTTCATAAATCTGAATTGGATACAGCAGGACTAATATTAAAAATATAAGGATCAGGTATGGTTTGACAATCATGTTCGCACCAGCCAATACTCACTCAAATTGTTAAATATCAGGACATGAAATGTTGCGACAAAGCACGAAGCTCATATTTCAACGTTTTACCTTCAAGATTCTTCCCCTCCTCCAATCACAATCAACCAAATAAATGAAACATAATTCATAGGACCATAATAAACAGATTCAATATAGCACAAGAGTTGGTCACATAATTTGTCAATCGAGTTTTTTGTTGTTGTTTTTTTTTAAAAGTCAAACTGTTTTGTTTTCTTTGTATTATTTAATCTCTGGGTGAGGTCAAGTTTCGCTAATCTACTTATTATCCTGTGTCAATAGATTGCATAAATCGGAAGATTATCTAAAACTTAACCTCTCTCATTGTAAATGAAAAGTTAGCAGAGAAATTATGTGTATTATACAATTGTCAAGTGTAATTTTTGCAATTTATCTTTTCAAATTTGATCTAGATTGAGCTACTATTAAAGTCATTTTGAATAATATAATAGTTCTTTTAAGTGGGGGTGTACGGGATTTCGGCTCCAGCTCCGGCAAATCCGGAATCCGGCTATTTAAAAAAATCCGGCTCTGGCTTCGACTCCGGCAGGTTTCACTTTATAAATCCGGCTGGCCGGTAGATTCCTAATTTATATATATATTCATAATGGCTCCGGCAAATCAGGAATCCGGCCATTTTAAGAAATCTGATGTCGGCGCCAGCCGGATTTCACTTCATAAATCTGGACCAATTCAGCTCCGGCCGGATTTCAAAATTTTTAATCTGGTACATCCCTATTTTTAATTGGAAATTTTATATTTTAATACAGTTTAATGGTGAAGTGTAATTTAAGTATTAAATTAAATATTTTAATTAGGGTTATTTTTTAATCGAAAGGTGACGTACTTTAGGGGGGGGGTCCCAGAGATTTGTGACAGTTTGTGACAGGGGGGAGGGGGTCAAAAATGGTCAAAAATAGCGTGACGTACTTTATGGACGGCCCCTATCGTTTGGTGTTTGTTTCCACCCGATAGCTGTTATAGTTGGCGAGAAATTGACAAAATACTGATATTTTTTCTGGTTTTTTTATTTTCCGGGAAATCCAGTAAACCTTTTCGGTATTTTTTGGCCGTTGCACATCCTTGACTTGAGACTTCCTTAACATATTTGCAAAAGACCCGAACCCTCTGTCTGGTATGGTTCAGGAGGAGTTGCATGTGCAAGCGTTACGGACATTTCAAATATATAAACGCAATTTTACCCATGGGAAATTGCGTTAAAAAATTGAACAGGGAGGAAAATTTTAAACTCAAAGCATCATTTAAAATATATGTTGATGCGCCTATAGTCCCGCCCCCGTCCCGTCCCCCCCACCCACTGTCATCGTTTTAAACTCAAAGCAATCTCTTATCTGTCTTATCCATGCAGACGCTCCTTCTATACAGAAGATTATTGAGTCCTATTTTCTGTTAAGAACGTTTTGGGTAGTGATGCAGCGTTCACGTACGACGGCCATGAGGGACCACGCTTTTCCCAGCCGACTTTGTTTCCTTAACAAGTGTCCGGGACCCATTCGGAGCGGGTGGACTCAGGGACGCCCTTGGCCTTGGGAACTAAGTCCCTGCCTTCATGTAGATTCGAACTCATGTCCATCGGTACGCCAGCCGAGCGCGCATGCCACTCGACCACCTTTGAAACATCTGTTGATACGATACGCCTTTGGTCCCACCAATTCATCGGATCAATATCAAGTACTTATAGGTTATGTTATGAAATGTGTTTTGTATTAAAACATTATGATAAAGATAAGAAGGTCAAAGGGGTTAAACATTATCCACTTCATTAAAGAAAACAATTTTATTTGAATAAAGGAATAAATCCACATTCGCCTCGGGCCATCTTCGGCGCCCTATAAAATCTGGAGAGCTTGTCCTTACCACAAGGTGTCGCTTCTCACTTGACACTATTCCACGCTCTCCACGCTACACGCTCTTGTAGGTGTCACTCCAACAGTGATTGTGCCACTCCAACAGTGATTGTGCCCCTCAAGCAGTGATTGTGCCACTCCAACGGTGATTGTGCCACTCCAACAGTGATTGTTGCCACTCAAGCAGTGATTGTGCCACTCCAACAGTGATTGTGCCACTCCAACGGTGATTGTGAGGCGAGTAAGTATCAGAGATGTTGAATGTGTCGCATGTGCTTCACACATGTATCACTAACGTATCACTAACGTATCACTAACGTATCACTAACGTATTACTAACGTATCACTAACGTATCACTAACGTATCACTAACGTATCACTAACGTATCACTAACGTATCACTAACGTATCACTAACGTATCACTAACGTATCACTAACGTATCACTAACGTATCACTAACGTATCACTAACGTATCACTAACGTATCACTAACGTATCACTAACGTATTACCTAACCAGCTCATCTCAAATATTTTATCAGTGCATCACCAAAATATCACCTCTATATCACTAATACTAGAATAAGTGTATCTGGCCTGTATCACCAAAATAATCACTTATTTATCACAACTTCCTCACATAGCACAACATTTGTTGATTGGTTTAACTTTTCGATTACTTTTTTTTCCGCTGACCGGGCTAAACATTGTATAACTTGTAAAAGACAACATGAAATTAGTATTTACTACAGTGCGACCCCGTTAAGTCACGGTCGTTCAGGTCGATATATTTATGTAATCGCGACTTAGGTGAATCGCGATTTATCGTCACTTTGTACAGATTTCCGATTAACTTATTGAGCGATAATAGACTAAGGGATGCAAAATAAAAATGTGTTTTCTTCACTATAACATTTATTTAGAATTAAATTAACTTTATACTCACACATTATATATATAGATATCAATACATATCAATACATATCAATACATATCAATACATATCAATACATATCAATACATATCAATAGATATCAATACATATCAATACATATCAATACATATCAATACATATCAATAGATATCAATACATATCAATACATATCAATACATATCAATACATATCAATACATATCAATACATATCAATACATATCAATACATATCAATACATATCAATACATATCAATACATATCAATACATATCAATACATATCAATACATATCAATACATATCAATACATATCAATACATATCAATACATATCAATACATATCAATACATATCAATACATATCAATACATATCCTGGTTCACTTGTTTTAAACCAATATATTAATTGAAATTTAATTTTTAATTATAAAAATTACAGAAAAATCGGTAATTGTTTATAACTGATGCTTTGTCGTCAGCAGAATGTTAATTACAAGTAACAAACAAATCGAACACACATTTGTGTCAATCAGTGTTCTGTTCTGTTCTAGATCTTTTCCTTCGACATTCCCTTTCACTGTCCATATTATCAACAAACTCTCCAATTCGAGGTTCATTCTGTAACTAGCCTCGTAGGGTCGACTCTGCCAAATTAAGTTCTCTGCATATATCTGCTTGTTTTTCACCTTTCCGAATTATCTCTATTATATTAAGTTTTTCCTCGATAGTATAGGACTTTAGCTTACGTGTTGGTTTTTCCAGCTCTTTCGAAAATGACATTGTACAAAAAAAACAAAAAAATAAATTTCACCAAGTAACTACAACTATCACAAAACAAACTGAAACATGAAATCGCGGGGAAATCATACGTACGTATAACTTATTGCTATTTTACTTCACAAAATTTGGGAGCCATGGAATTATCGCGACTTAACCGATTTCACGCTGTCACGAAGCGCGACTTAACAGGGGTCACACTGTATGTTTCTGAGAATGTTTTTTTCATGAATTCAAAAATACGACTAGATATACCACACTGCTCTCGTCTACAGATGAAATGCGGCTTTCAATAAACAAATTCAGAACACAGCGCAAAATCAATATTGTTATAAAGTTCTTTTTACTGGAATATTAAATTGTATCGTGTAACAATGGCGGAAAGGGGAGATCAGCGCGTTGCTGCTGTTATTCCCTGGGTTATCTCTCATTCATCATTACTATTCAATTACAACGTCCAGATATTGTTTTGCTCCATATTTCTTCCTCCTAACCAATCACTCTCCCACCGTTTAGGTCAGTTCACACACCAAGTCATGGTCCAAGAGATTTTAACCGCCTTGTCTGTGTTGTTCCTTGCCGGGTTCAACCCAGGAGCTTTGGGGTCATCCGGCTCACCGCCCGTCACACAACCAGCGGTCTACTTCAACTTCGCCAGCAAGATACCTCTGAAGCTCTACAGCAACTACTTGTGCGCGAAGTTTAATGTGGGAACCTCGGGCGCCACCCCAGAAGTGACGTCCCCCTCAGATCTCACGCCCTGATGGCCTGGTTTCAAGAGGTGACGCCCACACCCCCACCCCCTTCGCAAGTCTTCCAGGCGCTGAGGGTCCTGCTGCTGTCGCGGCTGACCGATGTCCAGGCCTCGGGGCTCCGGTCAGTGCTGTACATGAACCCTTAACGCCGATGATCTTCAGACACTGGTCAGCGTGGTCTTCGACACCAAGTACGACCTCGCGCTGGGCGCCTATGACGTAGCCAAAGTTTTCTACGGCTCCAGGCCCGGGTCCACCGCTGACCACCTCGCTGACCGGGACAGGAGACGTCTGCTGTCGGACCTCGTGCTGGCTGCCAACGGACGCAGCCGCTGTCGGGGTTGTGGCGTCAACTACAACACGGCGGACCAGATTGTGCGGGTTGTCTACAGCAACCTGGTGGCCAAGGACTGCAACTCGGACACACAGTCCAACGACGCTGTGGCCGCGATGATCTTCTTGGGGGAAAGGAGTTTGACTGTCCAGGATATCATAGGAGTCATTGAAAGCGTCGTGCGAGGTAAGTGCAGACTGGTAAATAGATGCGTGCGGCATGTAAAGCTGAACGATTTACCGTATATACTCTCATATAAGCCTACATCGCATATAAACTGACCCCATAGAACTGCTTTCAAATGGTCAGTTTTTGTAAAAAAAATTGTTTAATTTTACTCCATATTTTTGGTTCATAGAAATTTGTTACTGTAAATATGTAAAATGTTTACTTTTATGTTACATAACAGTTTGTTTACCTTTTGGAATGACACAAAAACGTGTTCTGCATTTTCCACATTGTTTGCTATAATAATATCTGAACCTCCGCTCATAAGTTGTTCACAACTGATGATTAACGAAGTATTTTTTTTTAAATTATACATTTTGTTATGACCTTGTGTCATTTTTTTTATTCGCATATAAGCTGACCCCCTGATTTCAGTAAGGAATTTTATAGTCCTAAATTCGGCTTATATGCGAGTATATACGGTAGGTAGAGCTGGTACATACATGGACGGGTGAAAGGTAGACAGGTTGAAATACCGAATAAGTGGGACTGGTACATGGATGGACGGGAAATGTAGAAAGGTAGAGCTGTAACAGATATGCAATGCTGCTAAGGGCTGCAATACATCTGTGACAGTTTTAAAAAGCAGCAATAAGTATGTAAAATTTATTAAGTGCTGCAATACTTGATTAACACAGGTATTCGAATATCAATCATTAACACAGGTATTCTAAAATCAATCATTTGTTTAATTTTATTGTTTACCCTTCATCTGTTCACTACAGATTACCTAACGAAGGACAATCTGGCATATTACTTGCTCCAAGAGTCGGCCAGGTATTCACCAGAAAAAATGGGACATCACAGTGGAGGTAAGCTTTATTATATATCGGGCGCAAGCTACGCAATCTGACGTAGATATTTTATGTATTATACGAAAATTCATCTGTTTTCTTTGTTCTTCGTTTTTTCACCACAATATAAACATTCATGTAATGGGTGAGTCTAAGCTAGTTCAGGTGTTAATACTTCCATGTAATGGGTGAGTCTAAGCTAGTTCAGGTGTTAATACTGCCCTGTAATTGTGTTCATATGAAATCCGTGATATTCGGCGCTGGACGGCATTGTACCACATGTGTTCGTTTTCCCTTAACTGGGTAATTTTTTTTTAACACATAAATTGTGTATCGCTTGCTTAAAACGTCAAATTTTTTACTTTCAATTTAGCAAAAACAATATCTTTTAAAAATGTTTATTCTTCATTTAGATTTATCACTAGGTATATGTATATACTTATGTATATATATTGAAAAGCTACAAGTTGTATGATTTTATAAGTGCAAAACGTAGCTTCGAAAAATGGATTTGTCAAGAGGACATCGGCAAGCCATTATGGGATGTAATAACAAACTAGACGCCCCGCGGCGTAGCATACGCCGCAGACTTGCTCATGGAGAGTTCTTTTACCCCTTTAATGCACTTTTTTAGGGCGCCTACGGCACCGACCTTTTTCAAAAGCCCAACTAACTTGTCCTTGTTTGATCAATACGAAATATTATACTTTCTGAAATGCACACAAAGTATTTTATAATAGGGGTTGTAGGGCGTCTATGGCGCCCCCTTTGTTTTTTGATGTTAGAATTAACCATCGTCAAATTCTCTTTTTACATTGTTCCCTTTTTACAAAATTAAAATATCAGCGAAAACAATGACGTCATATAATATTTTTTTACAGCGCATATTTAATTTGCACACCTTTTGATGCATTGGTGCAGTAATTTGGTGCGCTGCTTTCTAAAATTAGTATCTGTTGCACATGCAGCTTCTTGTTGCCTCGCAGGGTCCGACCACGAAGAGAATTATATATATAGATAGTTTCCGCAATTGTTTCGTTAGCGCGATGAGTAGAACTTTTTGTCAAGAAAAACACCAAACATGACCTGATAAAAACGGAAGCGCTCGTCTAGCCACACTCAAAATAATTTCATTGATGTGCACACGGTGGTGTGTAATTCATGAACTAGATTTGACTCCCTCACTGAATCTTTGCCTGTTATCTTCCTACCCACTCTTCACCCTGTTAGTTACTTCTACCTCCTCCTTGTGGACGGGAGGAAACGTCGGTAATCCCTTATTTCAGCGCATTTTAAATTTTTCGAACAAAATAAATAAAATAACTTACTTTTAATAATTTAAGCACTTAAATCAGATATAAAAAAAAAGTATTTAATACTTTACAATTAATTTTTCGTGTGTTTTGTTGAGTTTAAAGGGGTTTTTAACTTAGAAAAAGGATTTTAAAAGCAAACTTCCAACAACAACAATGGCGCCGTTAGTCACAGAAGATAGTGAAATATACAAATTTTTATTTCGTACAAATCTTAAAATAGTAGTTTTATTTCAACAAAAAAATAATTTATTCACTTTAAAATAGATTTCATAATAATAATTAATGAAGTAAGTTTGAAAAAATGTTTTTTTTTGATGACTTGAAATATAAAATGCGCTGAAATAAGGGATTACCGGAAAGGTCTACAGCCAACCTCATAACTCTATTGAACTATAAATAGATATGCTAATCTCTAAATATGTGCCCAACCCTTCAAATACTCATCTGACCCCCCACCCCACACCTAAACACCGTGACGTATGAGAACGTTTGAACATGTATCAAGGAAATGACAGCTGTCGACAAAGTTAGACATGTTTATTCACAGAATTGGACCAAGACAGCAACAACAGCATCTGTGACGAGCTGCAGAAATACATCACCAACTCGAGATACTGTGGTGTGCGACTTACTGCCAAGTACGAGACTTTTTGTTACGTCAGTATCTGTCAATTGTAAACAGCATATGTCAGTCCATAACATCTGTCAATGTTTGACATCATTTTTCGGTCTCTTATATCTGTCAATGTTTGACATCATTTGTCATCTTATGGCATCGGTCAGTGTTTAATAATAAGTTCCTCAGATCTCACTCACACACTGTAGATCTTTCAGGCCGAATGCAGACACGCCAAGATATTTATATACTAACTAGTGTATCACCCGTCAAAAATGACGGAAGTTTTCAAAATAAATACACATCAGATTAAAAAATAACGTAATACAGAACTTTCATTTATTTTATTTATTTTATTTGATTCATTTATTATCATACTAGGGGTTGTAGGGCGCCTAAGGCGCCCACACCGGCTTTAGGGCGCCTACGGCGCCCACTTTTTTGTCAAAACCCTAAGTAAATTATCCTTGTTTGATAAATACGAAATATTAAACTTCCTGAAATGTACACAAATTATTTTATAATTATAAATCATCAAATCCTATTTTTACATCGTTCCCTTTTCCAAATAAAGATAAAGATATAAGCTAAAGCAATGACGTCATATAATAGTTTTTTACAGCACGTCTTTAATTGATAAATATTTTGCACACCTTTTTGCGCGCCTTGTATTAAATATAAGATCAAGCAATGACGTCATATTAAATATTTTTACAGCGCTAATCACCACACGAATTTTCAACTGCTATAGACTGTTGTACATCGTTCCTCAGCGTTCCACATCCAGCCAGTGAGTGACTTGGGCTTTTATCTAATATATAAAGCTCAAATGTTTGTATGTTTGTATGTTTGTATGTTTGTATGTTTGTATGTTTGTATGTTTGTATGTTTGTATGTTTCACTTTTCGACTTTCTGTTAGACAATCACGGAAAAACCAAATGACGGACGGGGACCAAATTTGGCAGGACGGTTCCTTTTACCCAGAAGGTGGTTTTAAGTTAGTTTTTGTAATTGTCCCTTTTGCCCGAATGCCGTAAATTAAATAATCAGAAAATGCAGAGACAAAGAATAAAAAATGTAACCTCATTTCTCTATTGAACAAATTTACGCGGACGTTCAAATGCCGTTCAAAGCGAGTTACTTTTGGTGACGTTTTTTCCCCAATGTCAATACTTTATTTTCAGCCGTGCGCATTTGAAAAAATATTATAATGTCTAATTACGGTGCGCACGTTTTCGTGTACGCTTCATAATTTGAGCTGTGTAGTACAAAGAATTGTCATTTTCTTTACTGTCACTTTCTATATATTAGATAGACACGTAAACGTATTTAATTACAACTGCCACAAGATGCATTAGATTTAAATGTTTACAGGTTTAAATTTAATTGCGAATTTGTTTTAATTATTTTCTGTTCCATAACTCGACATTTAATGAAAAACCTATTTATGTAATAATTTTGTCAGTATTTTTTTCAAGGCTTCATTTTTAGCGGTGCACGTTTTAAAATCTTTTATCACCTGATTACTGTGCGCACATTTTCGTGTACGCATCTTAAATTTAGCTGTGTCCTATTAATATAACATTTATATTTTGTTTGTCTTTTACATAATCTGTCGTCTTTTACATAACCTATACACTTATACTATTTAAACTTAGGCTACCGGACTTATTAACATAAGTAGATTAAACTAAATAAAATGATCCTGAAAACGCTTAATTATTTTGTATTGCGAATTGAATATGCTATGTTCATTCCTTTGATGATGGATTAACATAGGCCATTTTTAAAATCGATTATTGTGATGGTTTCACATGCATTTTTAACATAAAATTGATTTGTTTTGTTTGTTTTTTTAAAATTAGGAATTTCTTTATTTATCTTTATTATCTTTATCTTATAGACGCTGTTGCAAATATTGTATTAATTACAAATGTGTTACATTGCAGTGTCGTAAATATATAAGAGCTTTTTTCAGAGATCTTTTGGAAAAATGTCAACAAAGCAGTGGCCTTTTTTTAATGGATACAAACAAACAAACATAAAAATATCAACTGAGCTTTATATATTAGATATGCGTTTAAATTATTTTATTTCAATTATTTTCACGATGCATTGTATTAATATTTTACATGCAATGAATAAAATTGGGATTTTTTAAAATTTAATTCATAACTCGACATTTAATTAAAAACCATAGATGTAGCGAGTTTATTTTATGTTGAAAGTGATGGCCTATGTCAAATAAACGTACACTTTAAAACTGTTTACTTAAGCTTTATATACACTATACATTATAAACTTTCGCTACCGAACGTATTAACAAAAGTTGACTAAATTTAATGAAGTGATCCTGAAAACGCTTAATTAATATGAATTGCGAATTGAATATGTTTTTATGTTCATTACTTTGTATTCAGAATAGCATAGGCCATTTCTAAAATTTCCTTTTAATCATTTTTAAGATGCACTTATGAACAGACGGTTGAATCTTTTTTTTTAAATGTATTTTATTTTTCAGATATAAAATCTGGTGTGTGTGTGTGCATTGAATATAATTTACAAAATATGATGCTTATCCGAAATAGGGAACACAAAAAAAAGATTCCTTTTTGAAATTATACACATTGCTTATAAACCGTAAATATAAATCGTAAAATATAGAGACATAAAAATGTTAAATATTATTTCCCTGTTTAGACAATTATGAATACATCAAAATGAAGAGTTATTTTGGTCCAGTACATCTACTTTATAACAAGACTTTATTTTATGCGGCCAGCTTTATATATGTCTAAATATGGTGTGCACATTTTTTTATATCATTTTAATACGACCGTTTTTTTTTAAAATAGTATTTTAGAAAGTACATTTATAATTTTGTTTATTTGCGCTATGAGCCAATTAGCTTTTGCCTTTTAAAGGGATAGTGCCACATGTTCTTTATCTCATAGACGTGGTTACAATTGTTATATAACTTACTATTGTGATACGATGCAGTTTCGTAATTATACATTAAATTTTTGAGTGACGAGGGTGGTAGAGCTCTTTCGGAAAACCTATAAGTTATGTTAATTTTGTACAAGTGGGAATGAAATTGTAAATTTTTTTTTACTTTATATATTGCCCAGAATGGGCCCTGGGACCCTAAATGTCGTTTTTATCTTATATGAGCTATATAAAAAAATAGTTTCTACGTTAGCTACTTAGTAAATGAATAGATCATCACCAAACTTTGCATACAAAAACTTGGTAGCCTATATTAAAATCCTATAGACAGTGAACTTCTAATGCCAATATCTTCGGGGCCGGGGCCCCAAATATCTTTTTTCGTATATTTTTAAAATATTTTTCCTATTTACTTTTTAAAGAGCTAGAGAAATATAGCCACAATAAAAATGAACTAAAATGAACAGGTTTTTGAAATTGACCTCTTGCACCGAATGGGCCAGGGCCCCTTAATGCTATTTTCCCCCTATTGTAGGTATATAAAAAGTAGTTTAAGAGTTAGATATTGACAAAAAAACTGGATTTTGACAAAACTTAGAATATAAAAACTTAAGAGCCCATATTACTATAGGGCACTGAACTCTTAATTTCCATTCCTTCGAAAAAGTCTTTTTTACTGAACTTTAATCATTGTATTCCCTATTCAATTTTACACGATATTGAGGAATATATATTAAGTACAATAGATAAAAACAACATTAAGGGCCCCAGGGCCCATTCTGGGCAAAGATATAAAGTTCAAAACACCTGCTAATTTCAATTTGTATAATAATGGATACATGTGTCCTTATTTGTCAAGATTGGTAATGACTGAATAGTGAATAAAATCTTAAACGTTTAAGAAATGAGTACAATGGCAATAAAAAAAACTATAATATCACTCATTTTGGGGCCGGGGCCCTTAATATCGTTTCTTCTTTTGTACGCTATTTAATGATTAATTTATTTATCCGTTTGCTATGAAACTTGGATTTTTTTTTCACACTTCCACGAAGATTTCTTCAGGATTATTTTTAAACATACCACTCATTGTTTTCTTTAAATTTATTCCTTTTTACTTTGATCGTTGCAACGCACGACGGGTCTACTAGTATTATATATTGAACAATTTTATGCGGAACGTTCGAAAAGTGTTATATTTGGTGCAGTAATTTGATGCGCTGCTTTCTAAAATTAGTAGCACTATAAAACAAAATCGATCCCAGCGCCACCTAACAGCATTACATCCATCGCAGCGCCACCTAACAGCATTACATTACATAACAACCATACAGACAACGGGAATTATGTATATTGATATCAGACTAACCCCCCACCCCCCACCCCCTCCCCCGCAGGTTGATGGCCTCCAGTCTCGAGTGTCAAGAGGTGGACGAGACCACCGTCAGGCCCAGGAGGAGAACTACTACAACGGCAGCAACCACCACAGCAACAACCACAACACCGACAACAACAACCACAACACCGACAACAACAACCACAACACCGACAACAACGACCACAACACCGACAACAACGACCACGACACCGACAACAACAACCACAACACCGACAACAACGACCACAACACCGACAACAACGTCGAGAGCCCAGAGTACCACCACAACAACGGTCCAACCGCCAGGTAAGTAACTCAAAGTCTACATCAGGGCAGACAAAGTTAGTTAGCTGTCTGTACACGAAACGTTCTCTACATCAGGGCAGACAAAGTTAGTTAGCTGTCTGTACAAGAAACGTTCTCTACATCAGGGCAGACAAAGTTAATGAGCTGTCTGTACAAGAAAC